>ML976753.1:0-13219 GCA_010015655.1 Bimuria novae-zelandiae CBS 107.79
TGTGGTGCATTCAAAAAAGGCTTGACCCCTCATCTCGTAACTCGGCATGTGTCCTCCTATCTTTCGCCGATACTGTACAGTAGTAGTCTCTTAATGCGCGAAGCTTTCATTTCCCAGTATGATCGTGGCGTGCTATTATTTGTAGGCCAGATTCTAATTAGGGCACTGTACAAAGAAGGTATTATGGCCGAAACCGGTTCTCATCACAGATCCATTAATTATTGGCTTGCAGTTTCTCAGGCCATAGATCCGCGGGCGAATGGCGCGCCAAGGCGCGCCAAACCATACTGATCAGCTGGCGAATCGATGGCTGAGGCATGCCCCTGTCCGAGCTATTGCACAATACCGTTATCAGTCCTTGTGAACCATGTAGTAGCGCAGTTTTACCGCGCCCGGCGTCCGATCCGGGAAGCGTTTACATATCTCCTTCCACTCCATACCCGTGGTGCGGCGGTGGCTAACATTGGAAAACCTGTTTAGCGGCAATTACCTTTTTGGCTGTCTGGTCTTTCAAAAGCGAAGTGTCAAGGTTATTCTGGCATTGTTTCCCGATTGGCATCATATAGTAATTAGGGAGTACCGAGCAATCTGCATCCTGTTCCCAGTGACATTCACAAAATACCGTATCACAAATGAGATTGCGCTCCCACTCGCACGTGCCCAACATTGGTCCCGCAGTGTCCGTCTGTGCTAAGATGATGGGGGCGTGTTGCACCTTGCGTCGCCGCAGTTTCCATGAACGTCCCTTTCCACATAGCGCTTCACGCAAGTGCCTTGGTTGCCACAGGGAGCCGTGGTTGTGCTCTTGACATGACCGCAGGTCCAGATTTCCGTCGTTACGATACACATCTTCTGCAATGTCAGAATAAGCGTACGTCTTGCAAACCTGGCTATTTGGCCCTACCTTGCTGGTTTGATATTTCGTCTTTATCCCGATGGTATGGTGTTATTGTAATTCCTGCGGCAGAAGCGCGTATTTCGAATACTGAACAAGATGCTGGATTATTGTGTAGACGTAGATGGCAGCAAAACGTGGTGAAGAAGGGTGTCTTTGGAGCTCGGCTTGGGGCGTGCAACGTACAGGTGCGCATACAGGTGCACATACAGGTGCGCCTACAGGTGCGCATGACACCTTGCCGACCGTGGTGTTGGCACTATCATCCTTCTGGTGTAGCTGGATTGCGTTCCCAGCCCTCGGCGGCAATCAAATCATTCATTTGCGCGGCCTTTCGTCCGTGTTGATAAGAACCAATATTCGCATGTACAGATCGCGAGTTTGCAGTAGTCTATTCACTTGCTGCAGAGTGACATGTGCAAAACAAACGCGCATACCGTGGCTAAAGTTGGACAAGATAGCAGACTGCGGCTGTTGGCGCACGGTCCGCTCTTGGCATAGCCATAAATTCCTAACTTGTTAATACTTTCTCAATACTCAAACCACGTATCCTTCTAAGCTTACTTAGAGGTTTCCGCAATGGAACTCTATCTTTACATTCCACCTTGTGTTCAGACGCCTCCGCATCACCTGCATCCTCCACCAGCCAACAAACCTTTGAGAATTCGTATACAAGGACCGCTTGAAACCATACAAAAACTCCTTCCGCACGTGTCATGGCATCCTATTGTACCTTTCCCGCAACCTGGGGGGCTGCAGCTCGCAAATATCACTCATCAGGTGTTATATGGGCAGGTAGGAGGGACTGTGGCTGACGGCTCTATAACGGTACGGGACGAGTACCTGGCTTGGTGCATGGAGGGAAGAAGACCCACAAGGTACGATTGGACTCTCATCATAGCACCATGCACTATCCCGACTGAATGGCTTTTCCAGCTATATCGATTACTACGGCGTCACGTTTGACCATCTGGTCGAGCCTGACAATCTAGATCCTGAAGTTCTAGTAATCAACATCATCGAAGTGGACAAAGGTGGAACATACGGAGATGGAGGAAGCTATGCAAACGAGGTTCTGCTTTTTCGTGTAGATCCAACAGATTTTACAGGCAAGAAAGTACTTGCTGTGCCGAGATGTTGTCAGCATAAAAAGGGCACGCAGGATCGGAAACTGATTAATACCATGGTCATGGAGCGTAGCGATCAGCTTTCAAGACATGGTACAAAGTCAGGACATTACTTATCGTCTGGCTGATGCTGCTGTCGCTCACGTGGCTTCTTAGCCAGATGCGCCTACGTTGGACACACTATTCACAATCAGTTTCCCTTACGCTATGTTTATAAAAGCAGTTTCTGGTTTGGCTTGTAACCACAAGCGCTATCAATTGCGCATCCACAAAGAGATTGCTAACAGTAGTCTAATAGTTTGCTACATAATACAGCTTGCGGATGATGAGACTTTGTGCAAGCGGCGATCGTCAAGTGATCCCCTGCATCTCTGAGCCCTAACCGCATCGCATGCACAATCAAACCGAAACCGCCCAGTATTTCCCAAGCGTGCTGAGTGTCTTCTCTCAAGCTGAAGCCAAGCCCGCGCTAGGCACATGTCTTATCATATCACCGCTCAATCTCCACTACGAATCGCCACCGCCCTCTCTCGAACTTTCGGCATGCCGTCAATCTCCGCCATCTTCTGCAAGTAAACTCGTAGCCGATCTTTGTTGAACTGGTTGCAAAAGGGGGGGAACAGGTAGCCTCGCTCTACGATGCGTTCGAGCGTCATGTAGCTTTGACCACCGCCTGGCCATTTCTCTAGCGTCTGACCCTCGACGCTGTACGTCTTGACGCGGATGGTCAGGGCTTTGCCGCCTTCGAGCGAAGCAATGCATATGTATTCTGGATATGTGTCCTCCACATCCCACGTGGGTCGCCTCACCACCTCAATGACTATAGCGTACCGGCTGCCGCCCGTATGCCTCTTGGCCATCTCGCGCAATCGACTGGGAGCAATCACGTATCGGAAGTGGACAGGTGACGCCTTCCACGGTGCCAACTGCATAAATTGATTGCGCTGGTGTAGCGGCATCCGTACGAGAGCCCTGGTGTTATCGACTCGTGCTTCAGCTGGAGCCTCGTCTCCGCGAAGGGTGATCGGGTCATCCTGCGTACCATCTTCCTCGATGAGTATGGGACGCTCTTCGGCTCCATCAGGGTGGTCCTCAACGATAGTGTGGTAGGCGCCTGTTGCTCCTGTTCCAACAGCCTTGGATAAAGTCAGCATTGCTTGTCTGAGCCCTTGTTGATTACGCTTACACCTTGAGCTACATAAGCAGAGTCCTGCGCTGCTCGAACAGCTGCCGCCATAGTACTGCCGCCTGCTTGAGCGGTGGTACCACCCTGAATACCTGCTGTACCTAGCCAGTTGTCTGGCTTCCCGTTTGTAGCGTCCCACGTGCGCTGATATCCCACTAGCTTTGCGTCGTTGATCTTCTTGAGCTCGTTGCTAAGTTCCTTCCTTGACTTCGTCGTCGCGTCTTCTCTCTGATGCATGCCGTCCATCGTCTTGAACGGATACAGGATGTCGAAGAGATCGCTTTTGAAGTCGCATATCAACATTGCGGACACACCTGGCGGCGGCATTGCACGCGGGCCGCCTGAAGAAAGCTTTTTGATAAGTCTAAGCGACTTGGTCTGGACGAGCTCCCAGGTCAGGTCAGTCGTATGCGGGTTGATGTCGAATAGATTGAACAGGTCGACGCCCGCCCATGCGGGTTTGCCGGTCCATCCGACCATTGCTCGTGCTTGTAGCTGCTGTCCGTGGAGGTAGGCAGGTAGGAGATACAAAACAGGAGCTGCGTCGTTTCAGGTTGTAAGAGAGTGTGGTAAGTGGAAAGAACTGGTTCGTGGACTACATCGCGCGGTACACAAGGCGTGGGGCGGCGGTGAGGGTTAAGGCAAAGGTGAAGGTGAAGGTGAAGGTGAATACCCAAAAGTTAGGTAGAACATCACCGCAGCCCGCCGCAGTCCTCTTCTGTTCAATATTGACCTCGTACATGCTCCTTAGGCTCGACAAACAGGTTGCGCTCCTGCTGCTTCAATGCTATTTGTTCGTGGGGTGGGAGATGGAGCTGCTCTCTTCGCAGGCTGCCTGGAGGAAGAACATCTTGAGCGTCGGTGCAGAGTACTCGAAAAAGCGAGAGTAGGCGACGCTTGGATTGGAACGACACGTTTCGTACGTTGATTTTCGACAGCGTTGGCTTGTGGATGCTTGGGCAAGGTTGACAGCAGTTCGGCGCGGTCAGCGTGTGGGGTAAGCGGCGCTTCACCATGGGTTGCTGGGGAAATGCCGCTATGACGCAGCATGGCTAAATGCGTCCTCTCATCCTGCTCCACGGCTCGGCGAAACCTCGGCGCGCCTAGAACCGCTGTTACCCCAGTGACGTTAACACCTCATACAGGATATGAACATTGAACTCGACAATGGCGACAACTTACCCTTCAACGCCAACGTCATCTATCGCTTATTAGATTCGTACACCCCTCCCTGTTTGCAGGCCTAGTCATACGCTTTGGCGATAACGACGGTGATAAAGAAACTAATTAGAGCAAAAGCCGGCTATCCTCGATAGCGGCAGTGCAAACTGGTTTGCTGCCATCTAAGTTCACCAACCTCGAGGCTTCAATGAAGCGCGCATCCTCCGACGGTGACTATACGTTGTGCAATGTCTCTCACAAGCGTCGCCGTCTCTCGCTGCCCGCGACTTGGGCTGCCCCCACTACAGCGAAATGGGCTGGTGTGATGGGCTGGCTACGCGCCGTGCCTCCAGGCACCAGTGCAGAAGAGGCGCGACCGAACCCGCAACACTACGAAGAATCAAAAATACCACTGGACTCGATATCGACGATGGAACGCCATCTACGACCCGAGAGCTCGAATCCTACTCGCAGAGGAAAGAAGACGCAGACCAGAAAGCGATCCGTCAGCCCCACCAAGAAGCCTGGGGAGTATCGCAGCATACTCCTCAGCGAAGCCAGCATTTTTATCGACCGCGAATTCACACCTTCCTCCGCCACTCCCGACCTCGAAGCGCTGACTGTCCCGCCCGAGATGCAAACTCTGGTGGATGACATTGCAAAGACATACTGTGAGGAGTGTAGGGAAAGCGCCATGTCGGGTTCGGGAGAAGGCAGTTGGAGGGCGAATGCATATGTCACCGTCATGAGCAAGCTGCGGAGGTTTGGAAGCTTTGCGGAAGTTTTGAAGGTCAACGGTTCTGATAAGCTGTGGCAGGCAGAGCTTAAGCCTGTACGCGCAACGGCGCTACCGCAGACAACCGTCGTCCCACCTCCTTTTGCCATATCTCCCCTGGCTGTAGAGCCAAAGGACCTAGGAACGGCCCCACTTCTTGACCGGCCCTATAGCTTCAGTTCCAGCGCCGGACCCATTGTCTGCCCTCCGATCGATAGCCCACCGACCGACCTCGAATCCCTCAACAGCGATTCCCTCTCATATACATCTGGGTACACCTCGACAACATTGAAAACCGACCCCGAATCATTGTCTACCCCGAAACCAGATATATGCGTTGGCCTCGCCCATGAATGGTTCCCCACCAACCACCAATCGACCCTGAACTATCTCAAGACCGACCCGCACACGTCCGCTATGGGCCTGCATTTCCCTTTTCTGATTTTTGAAGCTAAAGGCAATGCGGGCCTCTTTGGCGCTCAGAACCAGGCTGCTGTCGGCGCTGCCTGCATGCTCCGGATACTAGATCTTATTCGCTGCGGAGAGGACACGGTGGTCTGGAGCGTCACGACCGAAGGACCGATACACGAGCTGTGGGCTCACTATCGCGATAGAAAGCAGAGATACCAGAGTGTTCACATGAATTTATGGCGGATGACGAACATAGAACACGCAAAGGCGTTTGTCGACGCCATGGCGAAGATTATGATCTGGGGGAGTAGGGTGTTTGCGAAAAGGGTCTTACATGCAGTAGATGGCGTACAGCAGTTTGAGGGCAGTTGAATGAAATGGCCTGGATCACGTTTTACCAATTACACATCGTTCGGCTGTGACCTTGATATTCAAATCCTGCGTTTTCGGGGACGCTGTACGTAGTAGTAACGCGTCATGTATTTTGGGTCTGATTCACAAACCTAGTAGTTAATGGATCCTAGTGAATGCCCGACTATCTTGTATGCGCCTAACCTAAAATGCACGAGAGCTTGAGTACTGGTGCAGGTCCACCCGCAGCAGTATCCCGTTTAGCGCCGACTGAATCTCCAGGTCGCTGCTCTCGCCCATGCTCCCTCTCGGTGCGGGATGGAATACGGCGTCACGTAAGCGCGTGAAGCTTTCGAGGCGCGTCCTCTTCTAGGTACAGTACTTGGAGAAGCTCGGAGTGTATAATTTCGTAGGCGGACTATTGCGGGCACGCCTTACCAAAAGCCCTCGCAATAGCCGTGCTCCTCCGTATGCTTCGCCGCGCACGCCAGCTTGCGAGAGATGAACTCGCTCGCCATGTTGAACTTCGGTTGATGAGAAGTTTCCCTTTCCTATTGTTACGAGACTAGTCGCTTCGGAAGCACGGAAACCGTTTTTTAAATCTCGTTAGGGTTGCTTCGTAATTTGAATACTGAAACGAGCAACGGTCAATTGAAAATGGAAAATGGAAAATGGAAAATGGAAAATGGAAAATGGAAAATGGAAAATGGAAAATGGAAAATGGAAATCTGCAATCATGTCGTCTTAATAGCAAACACGCAACCCAGTGTCAAGGTCTAGGCAAGCTACTATTAGGATGAGGACACATGAACATTGCCGAGTCTGGCGACGCAGGCGACAAGCTGCTACTTTCCCTATAACCAGTGTATCAGAAACCAACATTACACCTGATTTAGGAGTTGGCTATAATGCGAATGAGGAATCTATCGCTCCCCTACCTCCTTCCCCTACAGCCTTCCTTGAACCCGCCCTGACTGTCATCGTCCACGAGCACAAAGTCTACTGTGCCTGCATCTCGTCTGCTGTTGAAAATAGGGACATCACGATTCTGGGCCGAGATGAAAAATTTGCAAATTTGTCTACGCGGTCTATTCAGGGCATTTTTAAACCAATCAAATTCTATGCTGGCATATTAGACTATGGGTATGGGGCCGACAGGGAGAGTGGGCATGAAGGCGAAGAAGGGCACTGGGGAGAGTATATAGGGAGGATTGCTAGAGCTATTAGCGCAATGACGTGACCACAGAATAGAGACTTGGAAGTCAGTATACTAGGGAGAAGGATTCAGTTACACTACACATAATTACAAGATGATGTTGAATCATCTGAATTTCGGAGAACACCTCGACCTCGCCCAAAGGGAAAAGAAAAACCCCTATTCACTCCAGACTATCGTTTCGCTTTCACTTCGTCCAGTCTTCTACTGGAAAACCCATTTCTGACCATCCCAGTATCTGTACTTCTTGTGTGCATCGTCCCATACCCATTGAGTTGATGCACTACCACCTGCAGAGTTGGAAGCCCCCGGCACAGGCTGAGTCCCACTTGAGGAAGCAGCAGGTTTGTAAGCTTGGAGCCATGTTTCCTTGGCCATCACACGACCATGTCTCTCCAGGAAGCTGGTAATCTTGTTGTTCAGGTCTGTGGTAATTTAGTTTCTTAATCTCATGCTAAACCTGCAATTAGACCTTACCCTGCAGAGGCATGTCTCTGGCTGCCTGGAGAGAGTAATGGTCATCGTATTCGTGAACCAAGACAAGATCATCGGGCAATTGGGTGCCTGTTCGAATTAGAATTTAAAGGTGTAAAATCCGCTGCAATAGACTAACCGGCAGAGATTGAGTAGACCACCACTTCTTGTCCCCTGAATCTCTGGATCAAGTCTCTCTTGTATTCAGAGTTTGGCCGCATGGAGGCGCCATTGGGAGCTACATTCAAGGTCAAACTGAGTTCATACCTTTGAACAGAGGTAACCTTACCGGCGTATGTGGCGGGATTGAGAGCTTTAGCCTTCGCGCGGCCGTCTTCAGTGATGATATCGTAGCTTGTTTTTTGCGGAGCCCATTCTCGAAGTCTGATGGCTCGCCCATTATTCACGCGGAATAGCTCCACAGGGAAGACTTTGAAAGATCTGATGAACTTCGACATGATCGTGAGAATTTGAAGGAGACAGACAGGCCTATCCTGTGAACGTTGTGGAAGAAAGGGGGTTGCGGTTTGAGTACTTTTGATGGAGGGAAGTGGGATTTTATAAGTGGCTTGCAAGGCCCGGTGGCTCGAGCGTCTGCCTCGCTTATATTGCCTTTATTAGCCTAGTCCAAGTGTCCGGTGACTCAACCTGGAGGTGAAAGTCACTTTCCTTCAACCACTCATGTATGCTCTTCAAGCGCTTTAACTACGCCCCCCCCCCCCAAAAGCAGACTATTCTGTCGACCTGAGACCTACGCCGTACGCTACGGTGCATGCCTGCACGTATCAAAATAGATAGTCTTGGTATTGTTTCTCCTAAGTGCGGCGTAGTTGTTGAAGCTGACGGTATGGGTAGAGGGGTGGCTCCAAAGCTTCAGATGGTTCAAAAACGATGAGAGCAGAGAGCTCTATACATACAACTTACTTCTAGGCCTTAATACAATATCTTCCCGGCTAAAGGTTGAAAGGACTGAGATTTTAGTTGACGCCCATCTACAAAAAGACTACGCCGCATGCCAAGGATTTATCCTACTAGCGCTAAACATAACGTTGGCGTCAATAGAGGCGTGGCGGTGGGTCCTTTGACTATTGGTACCACACAACAATTGCTCGAAATAAAACTCAGGTAACATTGAAGGAGAATAGGAGTACACGGCAACCTCTAGAACCCTATTTTCTCATAATGGCGCTTGTATAATTCTGAAAAGAGGGTAATGGTCAAGAAACCTTGCCAATGTCGGGCAAAGCATCATAGAGATCAATCCCTTTGGATCGCAATGATCCTTAATGGACGCGCGCGCGTGTTAGCGCTGGTTGCGTCCTAAGCAGAACTAAAATTAACATTCGCTGATGCAGGAGTGAGGGAAACAAGGAATGACATACGTACTAGGACAGTATAAGTAATGGGAACATCTAGCTATCAAGTTTATATTCGCTTATTAAACCCTTCCACTTCGCCCTTCCAATTTTCTGTCGCAGAGACAATCAGTTCTAGTTCTGCTTTTCCACGACCGCTAAAATGGGCATCACTCAAGGCATGCGTAAGTTTTGCATGTCAGATTCTACATATAGGCTAAACATCCTCGCAGAAAACGTGAACTATCGTCTTTTGACGTACCTTCTTCCTGCCTCTACATTTATATTCTATGGTAGCGCTGCCACATGCTGTGTTCGGGAGACTTCTGCTAATGTGTATTTAGCACTGTCACTTACTGGATGCATATCACAATCTCCTGGAGTCCCGAACATCTTCTTGGTAAAGTTACAAAGTAACGAGAATTCAACTTTTCCCATTTCAGAAATACGTGTGGGATACTTTGGTAATGGTCACTCTCGCCTCTATCAATTGAACTTACTAATATCTGGATAGGCATTTGTACTTTAGTATTAGGCCAATCAACCTGCCAAACAAGCTCCGGGAAGAACACAAACGCCATACTACAATCCATAAGTGCACACGAAACCAACGAAACCAGCTCCTACCGCTGGGCAAGCATGATATCTCTCGCGCTCGCACTTCAATCGAAAATCATGCCTGCTTTTGTCACTGGAGCTGGTGTTTTGTTTACTATCAGCCTTTTCTTTGTTGTGTTATTGAAGCGGGACTTTAAAATTGCGAAAAAAGGCAATACAACCGCAGCCAGGCGCAGACAATTCCTAAGGAAAGCATTGTTCACAGTATTGTGGCTTTCGGTTTCATTTTCATTAGCGTCGGCAATGGCTACCCATCAAACAACGAATGGAATGGCCTATCTCACTCAGACAGAGATATTGAGCGTTAGGATCACGGCTGGAACGGCGCTAAACGTGCTACAATGGCTTGCATTCGCTTCTTCAGCGTTATTTGCGGCAGGAATTTCAGGCATATTCATAAGAGAAGGCGGTACGATCCAATCAACTGGTCCAACAAAATCAATTGTTCAAGGGGACTCTCCACATATGAGCACGGTTTATCCGCCTCCACCGCCTCCACCGCCTCCTCCTCCACCACCGCCACCACAATAAGGTGCAAAGAAACTATTCTTCTGGCTTTTTGGTTCTAGACCAGACATCTATCAGCTTATCGGCGCGCTCTCTGAGAAGCATCGACAAAATTATCAATATCTATGCTAATATTCTACTATATGGATATTAGGTGGACAAAGATAATGCACCTCGGAAGGGCTTGCCGACGTGTATGTGGGAGTGTTGGCACAGTGGTTCTTTGAGAGGGAGGTGGATGAGATAGTGTGATGGATTGTGGGTATGGTATATTGCTGACAATACTAAGAGATCATGATATTCGGGTATGATATAGGTGATGTACATTCAATCACTTGCCCCGATTACATACATCTGAGTCACGATTGCTGTATACTCGTAATTCTTTATAGGTACTAAACACTGGTCACACAACTGTTACGCACTTGGTCCTTTCAAGGAGGGTTTCCTCAAAACCTTCAAGTAACTCAGTCCTCACATTTATCATACACTGTTTATTGTACCTTCCGCAGAAACATTGGCTACATACGATGCTAGAAGTCTGGATGTTCTAATCGAGCGAGTGCCCTGGCCATGGGAGCTTCTGTATATGCGAATTGCCTGCCAGCTCTGCTTTTCACGGGCATCTTTGTCCTAGGACGCGACGGCGATGACCGCGTCTTTTTGCTCCTGCATCAGAGGCTATTCTTAGGGCCCACGGCCAGGTTCAGTTGCGTATAAGTGCAGGTCCCAGAGAGGGAGCTTCGAGACCTCTGAACGCTCCCTCGTACGCGCAAGCAGCCGAATAAGGTCTGCCTGAGTTATTAGAAGCTCTTTCGTAAGGCTGTACTGTGATACTCTGGCTGTCATCGCCCCAACCGCGTAGGCTTTTGTCTCGGGCACTAACTCACGACGCACTGGAAAGCGTTTTACCATCTGTTCCTTCTCCCAGCAAGGACTGGAACAAGAACCCTCTTTCTGGCGCATCGGCAGACGTAGAATATACTCATCCCTGCGTGTTCTATTCCTACCTCTGCTCGCACGTGGCCATCGATGGCATGGCTCGTCCCACCCACCGCTGGTGCTTCCCCGACGAGGATTGTGCCTGGTAGGTGCTATCAAACCCCACACGACCAAGATCACGCTGAAACACCTCAAAGTATCGCACGCATGGAATACCCGTATCGACTGGCAGACTCATCGGTCGTCCACGCTGGGAGAGGGGGCACCCTTGACTGTGGGACTAGCGTCCGGCTACGCAGGATTTCACGTGCAGCACGAGCGAGGAGCAGTGACGGTAGAGTATATGAACGAGTGGGAGAGCATGAACAGTCCATTCATCCACTATTTGAGCGCGCATTGCTCTCCATGCTAACACAACACAGACAAATGCGCAAGGCTATCTAGCCATCCACTTCTCTTCGTTCTCAGGGGCAATGGCGTCCTCGTACTTATGATCCATAAGCCACTCATAAGCATCCTGCTTGTCTGCATTTTTTGAGTAAAACTCATGTAAGATGTTGTCTAGGTCTAGAAGGACAATAAGCGGATATTGTAGCCATTAGAGGTAGGAAATTTACCATTGGGAGAGACACGTAGAGCAGGCTGCAAGGAAAACTGGGATGGGGTTTCCCTTAGTAGTACAAGAGTTGTAGGCAATATAGTCCCTAAATATATGTTAACATTTATCACGCTAAAGAAAACTTCGCATACCTTTTGGTATAGTGAAGATGAAAGGACGTTCAACGGGCATGCCGTTCTCCTTATCTTCGAAATAATTGTCGGCCGCCGTCCGGATAATCTCTTGCATCATGAATGTATTTGGCATAAGCGTTGCCCTATTCGAAGCTAAGTCTAGAATTAGTAAAGTACATAAATAGAGGCTGAGGGAGCGTACCTAGGCAATTCGTCCAGACATCGGCATTCTCATGGTTGTCCGGTGACTGTTCAAGCTGATCGTTGATGCTTAGTTCGTTCCTTCGACCCTGTCGCTCAAACCAGAATGGTTTAAACGTTGAACCAGCATTAAGGCGCAATAAAGTGGCTGGGAAGCTGGCATGAGTAGAAATGGCCGAATGACCACGTCGATGGGTATCTCTAATTATATGAAAGAGCCTAGCGCTTGCGGACAAGATAATAGGCCGAGATGTCCCACTGAACATTGTAGATGGCGATGCGATTTGAGAGGAAAGTAAAAGCTTCTGCCGAGACGAGAAGTTGGATTTTAAGGTTGGACGGTAGAACAAATATCCGAATGATTAATATCCGTGCACCGACGCTAGCTACGAAAGAGAGGAATAACGCTAGTAGCGCACGTCCCCGACAACCTCGGCCGGCCATTCTCACACTCAACACCACAACTTCGATGCGCCATTTCTCACTCAAATCACGGCCGATTTTAATAAAAAGACATGCCAGCGACTCGCAGGAAGCCCCGCAAGACAGCGCCGGCAAAAACCCGCGTCCTGAAGACTGCGCGTCGCGAATTGCCGCCCGAAACGAAAGCCTACGTCGTCGGCGCGATGTCAGCCGGAGTATCTCAGTACAGCCTCGCCAAACAACTTCCTGTGACCCAGGGCGCTCTCAGCAAGTTGCTCACACGCACGCGAGAGCGTTCAGAGGCGTCAAAACCCCCTCTCTGGGACCCGTATCTCTACGAAATAGAAGTCGGCCGAGGTGTCCAGGATATCGACTTTTCTCCAGAGCAAAAGGCCGCGATCATCGCCGTCGCTACCCAGAACAAAGAAGCCCGTGAAAAGCAGAGCTGACGGCGGTTTTGATCATCTACAGCTGCCCAGGCCTCTCAGCGTCAGCAGCTTCGAAAACCTCATGTATGAAGCTGGGTATAGCCGCAAAGCTCTGGGACGCAAACCGATGCTCGACGACGCGAAGAAAAAGCGTCGCCTTGAGTGGGCGCTCGCCCACAACCCAGAGCTTTATAAGTACGGCGGTGGGCTGGGCTTCAACTTTCAGCGCGTTATTTTTACTGACGAAACACCAGCACGGGTCGGTGAGCAGCGCGGCAAGCTGCGCGCGTAGGCAAAGGACGACGAGATCTATCATCCTGACGTTAAACGGCCGAAGATTCGCAACAATTACGCCCTCCAGTTCTACGGCAGCTTTACCTACGATGCGAAGGGCCCCTTTCACATCTACGGCACCGA
>ML976753.1:14669-36423 GCA_010015655.1 Bimuria novae-zelandiae CBS 107.79
TTCCCACCAACACCTTCCTTCTCACGCCTCTCCGAGTCTAGGCCTCTATCTTGTCCCCGTTCTATGCTCTCTGAAGGAGACATGGATCCTCTCGGTTCCAGATCGGCAACTTCTTCATCCTCATCTCCTTGCAACTCCTCGACTCGTCCCGCGTCGACAAGGTCGTTTGTAGTTAGGTGCGGGGTCCCAGGACTATCGCCTTGGTCGCTACTATCCAGGAAGCCAGGGTTAGGAACGTTACTGGCTCGAGTAGCAGCACAGCCACTTGGAGTCAGTGGAGACGTCAAATCGGATGTGGATATAGGATCGAGCATAACGCTCTCTGCCCGTTGCTCAGCCAGCCTTCGCCGCTTCGTTGAGCACAGATCTTCCAGCTCTGGTTCCGGCAAACCGTCCGGCGCTGCAGGGCACGTTCGTTTGCGTGTTGCCAATGGCCTGTCTGTGACGTCGACAAAGAGTGGTTCGTCCTGCGCTAGTGGGCTGTCTTGAACGCGTCAATATGGCTCCCCTCAAACTCTGCTAGAACTACTTACTAGGTCGAATATTTTCTATCTCCTCTATGGATAAAGCGCAAACTTCGTCTGTGTCGAGATCGCCATGCTGTACAGCAATGTATTCGTCGTTGCCGGCAGAGGCGCGGTAACCGCCCTCGTGACAATCAGACGCTACGTTGCTAGGCTTAACGCCTGTTGCACTATGGTCGGCAGCATCACCCTCCACAATAAGAGGAAATTCTACCGCTGATCAGTGACATTGGCACTCTCATTTACTTGCATGCTTACCTCGACTGATTCCACCGAGTAACCCGATCATAGCCAGATCCCCTTCCGCGACGCGTGTGGGATGGTCAGCCCCTCCTTCGTCAAGAGATTCCTCGCCAAACTGATCATGCTCTGGGCTCTCCAATCCGGACGCGCCGTGGAACCGGGCGAACGCGTCTACTAGTCCTGTGCTAGTTAGATTCTTTTGGCTCGTAACGATCATCGAGTAAGTATTACCATAGCCTGCCGAATGAGAAGCTTCTGAAGCTTCGTGTAGAGTAGGTAGCGATGCATTCGAACCCGGCATTGTGAAATCGTCGTCGATGTGGGGCCACTCTCCACTATCTTTGGAGTCGACTCCTGAACGGCTGTGCTCTGCCGTTTTGGTTGTAGCCATCGATTTGGCCTTGGATGTTGGCTTCGGCTTCGGCTTGAGCTTGCACGCTTTAGGAATGTATGGAACAATCTTCATAGGCAACGAAGGGGCGAACAAAGTGGTGCTGTAAGAGGAGGTCATTTTGGTGTGGCGAGCTGGAGTGAGGAGTCCAGTAGAAGTAGCGCCGTCTACGAACGGATAGTTCCTTTATATGTCGCGACCGATGCCACCCCCGGAGCAGAAAGAGGTTGCATAAATGCAGCACCCATCTCGGAAATGGCCGTAGCGGGCGCAGCGACTAGGACATCGGCGCTCTGCAGGGAGGGCGAATGAACTTGAAGACCGTCGGCACCAGCGTTTCTGAAATTGATGACGGATTACTCTCCCAAGCGGCGTTGATGGTCTCGTTCCGTCAAGAGTCAGCCTAGCCATCTAGTGATTGGCCAGCGGATGGTTACAACTCAGTCGTCCACCGTCATTCGGCGGTTCACGGGCCCATGTTCCTGAGCGAAGCTACTGATGGTCAGCTGCTTCTTCGATTCCCAACCGCCCCATTACGTCGGACAGGTCCGGTGCCGGATGGCGCATGGATGGGCGATTCTCGCCGACGCGGCCTTGTGCTGTCGGGTGATAGGCCTGTGGGTCTCCTTCAACCTCTCACGGCACGCCCCGCGCCATCTGCAAGCTGTCAGCTGCTGGATTCCAGGCATCAGCCCCTTACTAGTTTAGTTGCATATACCTCATGCGGAGCGGAGGATCCGATGGCGTTGACATGGAAGGGCGGCCTGAATGAATGCATTATGCGGGTGAACAGCCACATCACCGCCGAGGGACTGGAGTCTAGAGCGGGGACGCAGTAACGAGGTATAGGATTGGTCCAGCGCATTTGACCGAGGGAGCGGACGTAGTATGGACGTACCGAGGCTGAGACAATGGCCTGAGAGATATGCATTCGTTCGCACAAAACGGGAATAGAGAAGGGGGCAGTACATGCCATCGGCGAGTCCGGAGCAGGGAAGGGATTTTCGGAAGCTTGTAAGTAGGGATAGCTATGCAGCGGGTGGCGAGGTCCGCCCTGCAACCGTACGGCCTGACTCGAAATGGGCGAGAGGATCAGCCTCGGCAGCTGGAAGCGCCGGGAATCTGGGCGGGATAGACGGCTTAGTGGCGTTTCACTGCAACGTTACTTCCACGGTAGACACTTCATGAGAAGCAAGGCGTCCTGAGATCATACGGGACGAAAATACTGCCTCATGCAAGCGGCCGACCGCGTCACCATCGTGGCATCCTGTCCGAGCGTGACATGGGATATCAAAGTGGATTGGTGGAGCGTCCTCGACCAAAGGAATAGGGTGCTAGAGGCGGAGTAATCTGAGCTGAGGCAGCGGCACGAAGGGCACGCAGTCTGCCTTCCACTAATTCATGCGTGACACAGCGCATTGCAGAAGCGCCAATGTCTCGGCGATCTAGAGGAAAAAGGAGGTGGCCAGGATTCAGGGCTCATCAGCCACCGAGGCGCTAGAACGTGCCACGAAAAGGGAGCCCATCCTTCCCTCGACCGTAGCGGGAGTAAAAGCTGAGGCGAGGAGGGGTTGGCCAGAGGGGAAGGGAGGGAGGCGTCTCGCTCGTGGATCAGTTGTTGGTAGGAGCCCAGAGGTACGTTGTCTAGCTGCAGGACCTTAGCGCGTGCGAAGGCATGAGACGTACCGGCCCGTAACAGGAGAGGAGTAACAGCGAAAAGAGTATCGGGCGCCGAAGGTAAGGCAGCTCTGACTCTGCCGATAGGGCGACTAGATTTGAGAAAAAGCCTCATGAGAGAAGGGGCGGTTGGCGCCGACGGGTTAGGGGGAGAGGGGCCTTCGGATGAAGGGATGAGAGTAGAGTGAAAAGGAAGGAAAATGACGGCGGGAGAGGGAGGATTTTATGATGGGACGTCGAGGTCGGTTGCCCGTTCAGGTGTAGCGCGGAATCGCAAGCGAGGCCCGGATTGCCCGAACGGGGTGCATCCATTTCCGGATGCAGGCTTGCCGTCGGATTGTTTACTTTTTTAACTATTACCTACTTCTTTTACTAGTTAAAGAAGTACTAAGTTTATATAAATTAAGGTTTATTATACTAATACTACGGAGCTTCCTAAACTTATAATAAGTATTTAAATAACTTACTACTAGCTAGTAATTTAACTTTATACTAATTAATTTATAAAAAGGAAGCTAGTCTAATAACTTTTATAAAATTATTAATATTAAGCTTAAATTTAGTACTTTTTTTTAAATTAATTTCTACGCTGCCTTCTCCTTCGTAGCTTTTTCTTTAGTTAGCGAGAGACTTAGGCGTACGTTATTATATAGCTTATTAACTATATACCTACCTTATGTTATATCGCACGCATATGCCGCCACTATAGTACTACTTACTAGGTAATAATTCTTAAACTAATTAGGTTGCCTAGGCGTACGTTTAACCTAGCACACGTATAGATAGTTGCTATAGTAGGTATCCTAGCATCGCTATTTATCGCGGATCGCGACTATAGGGCCCTTACTAACAGTAGTATATGCAAGGACCTCTAGCAGGTCGTGTAGCTAATAATAAGTTATAGTAAGTCGTGGTAAAGAGCTTTAAAAAGAGCTTTATAAGCTAAATACTATTAAGCCCTTTAGGGTAGCTAGTCCTAAAAGGGTAAGGGTTAGTTCTTAAGTAAAAGTATTAGTAATATAGGTAAAGGGTATTAATAGCTTGCGTGTATTAATAGGCGTTAGTATTAAAGGTATATATAGCATAATTAAATTAATAAGAGAGCCTAAGTTAAATCTAAACGATAGATTAGTAAATAGGTTAAACACAATAATAGAAGTCTATTATCGCGTTCCTATATATAGGTCTTAGACTGCTCGCTGACGAGCGCTCTCTGCAGAGCGCTCTCTGGAGAGCAGTCACGTGACTTAGCGCCATGTGGCGTAGTCGCAAATGACTAGTCATTCCTAGCGAATAACATGAGAGGTTAAGTACAAAACTGGCACAGCCTTTCTTAGATCTAGATCCTAATAAATACCCCCTTATTACGCGTCTAACTATTTTAGTTGGTTTTTAGCTTTACTAATATTAAATTAAAGTTAATATAAGTTATTTTAGTAATAATTTTTTTCTTTAACTTATACACGCGCTTAACGATCTACTTAAAAATAATACTATTACTATATTTAAAAGATAATATAAGTCTCTATTACTTAGGTACCTGCGGGATATATATAACTATTATTAGACTTTTTACTACTATTTTTATAGGCAGAATTAACTATATAAGGTCTTTTATAACTTTATCTACCTACTACTAGAACTTTGCTTAGAAGTACGTATATATCTTTATTTTAGTATTAAATTTTGTTTTAATTTTCTTTTACGTAGGAACCCGCGCTAGCGGTAAGTAATATATAGCTTAATTTTATATAAATTTAGTAATTTATTTGTTGGTATCGAACCTGCGCAACGCTCCTACGGCGTTCACAGCCATGCAGCTTGCCTGTGGTTTGTTGCGCTAGTCCTGATCGGGCTAGCAGGGAACAAACCACGCTCGATAAATACTTCTCGCAACAGCCCACCACAATTAATTAATCAAATCACTACTATCCACACTACATCGTTGCAACGAAGTCTTGATTTAATAGCCTATTACCGTATTAACACTAATTAGTGGTTGCTACACCACAGATTAGTAAGATATACTATGTACAGGGAATCTTAGCGCACGTTTTAGGCTAAATATTCTAGTAATAGAAGCGGTTAGCGCATGCCTTCTCCCCTACTAAGGTCTAGGATACAGCATCGCTAGTGCGAAGTACAGGTACGACAAGCTCACCGCTATCCTGTATCAGGATCAGCGGCGCCTCGTATTTGAAGGATCTCTCCGCCTAGATTATCCCTACCAAGGCTTAGTTTAGAAGGAGATTTGCGTCAACCACGCTAACTTTTATTAATTACACTAATTACAAGCCTATATCTAAAACACTATTATAAAGTACACCTAAATAAAGGATCGCTCGTGGTACCTAGACAAGATAATCTATAAGGACTAGTACGCTAACTAAGATTTTAACGTTACTAACGCTATTGTTAATGTAGATAAACTTAACACTATAGTTATTAACTAGATAATATAGGTAGAAGAGGATAACATATTTAACCTATTTCTACTACTTAAGTTTAAGGAGTATTTTAAGAACTTTACCTATAATCTCTTTAATAGCATTAACAAGCGTATTTAAAAAGCACTTAAAGAGCTCTTCCGCTAGTAAGGTATCTATATTAAGCAAAGTTATAGTAATAATTTCTTTAACTAATTTGTAGAACTCCTTATATTAACTACCGTCTTAAAATGGCCTGCTAAGTATCTTAAGCTTATAAGGCTCTACGAAGGCTTTAAGTGCCACTAGATCGTAGATAATAAAGAATAATAATAGTAGTAGCAAGCTCCGCTAGGTAGAGGATTATTATTATTATTACAACCTAGGTTTACGCTTATATAAAATAACTCTTATTTACTTACTAATCTTGCTAAGTTATACACGCCAGAGTAGAAGTATTTAGGTAATAAATATAATATCCTTAAGATAAAGATTAAGGTGTTTAACGACCTCTACACTAAGATTAGGATTAATAAGGATAAGTAGTATAAAATAGTACTTTCTATTATACTTACTAGCTAAGCGCTTTAGTATTACTATAATTACATTACTTCCTAGGCGCTTACACTTACTTATAACGCAATACTTAACAAACTACACACGTACTTTAACACCACACAAGCTTACTGGATGTACCTCTAAGAGTGGTATAGCACTACGCTTAAGAGCGTTATAACTACTAACCCTAATAAAAACCTTATAAAGTGTCTTAAAATAGTTATTAGCAAGATAAACATGCTCTATTAGGCACTATTATAAAACTAGGGTAAAAGCTATAATTAGTATTTACTTACGTAATAGCTCCTTAACGCATATTATAGCATTAAAGTAACTACTATAGCTTGCTTAAAGCCAGCGACTATATTTAAAGGTGTTGCTATAGATCTCCGCAACGTAGTTAGTATATAGTTAAGCTATTATCTTAATAGCTAGTTTCTATCGCGAGATGCAGATAAGCAGTATTACACTAATTACTACTATATTTGTAATAATTAACAAGCTATAGGATTATTAGATAATAATTATTATAGCTACTACTATTAAGGTTAAGGCAGATCGCGCGGTAATCAATTTAATAATAATAATTATTAGTTAAACTACTTAGGCAATCGCCGTAATAAGATATACTTTATTTATAAGTAGCCTAAGTGCTAATTAACTTAACACTTAAAGAAGGAGCGTATAGAGCATCGCCAATGCTATAACTAATACGCTTAAAATAATCTTAATACCCTAAGCTATAAAGTGTTTCTCGCTAGCTATAAAGGCATAGAGCTTAAAGACAGCAACGGCAGCAATAATAATGCTAATAATAATAATATTAAAGCGTATTTTGCTAACTAAGTCTACTTAACTACATCTTATAGTAAGGTTAATAGCGACGCTATTATCTCTAGCCTTAATAACGCTACCGCACTTTATATAATTATAGGTAATAATTCTTATATCTTTAGCAAAGTAAATAAAGATCTTTAACTCTTCTTATTTAATTTACGCTACGGCGCAGATATCTTTTAAGGTATTATGCCTAATACTAGTGTAGCTAGTGTCTTAACTACTAGCAAGATATAAGTAAAGGCGCTATAGCTTATCTCGCTATCCGCAGTTATTAATAAGTCTATTATAAGACGTTATTAAATTTAATTTAAAGATAATCTAGAGTATTTCTCCCTTAGCGACGTTAATGTTAGCACGCCGTTTAGTATAATTACCTTTATAGTAATGCTAACTAATATACTATTTCTACTCTACTTAAAAGATATAGATTATTATAGTATCTTTTTTAACAACGTTAACAACGTGCTTGTTCAAGGTAGCAAAGAATTCTTAATTATCCGTAAATAGGGACATCTATAGCTTCTACTTAATAAACAAGAGACCGTTATCTACTATTTAACTAAGACTAAGCTATGCTAGCTTTACTAACGCTTTAGCTATTTTACTACTAGACGACTGCACAAGATCCTTGGCAAAGCAGGCTATAAAGACGTTAATAAGGACATTATTAATCGTATTAATAAGTACTATTACTAGTGTTAAATTTATAGCAAAGCACCTAGCCGTTTCCACTTTACTATTTATAATAACATAGACTTTAACTTATGCGTTATTATTAATATAATATACATTAATTAGAAACTAGTGCTCCACGCAGTTAATAAAGCCATAGCTTTTTAAGCTACTTAATTTATACTAAATATCTAGGCAAACACTACTTAGGATCTCCTTCGCGCTATGTAAATTAATATATATATTAGTCCTTCTAACGTTATTAAGACAGATGCTAGCAAGAACTTTATTACTAATAAATTTATTAATAACGCCACGTTACTTGCGATTAAGGTTAAGGAAGTCCTAGTAGAGGTATATTATTTAATTAGTAAGGTTAAGCGCTATTATGCTCCTATTTGCTATGCTTATAGGGTAATCTCTACAGACGTTAGACGCACAATCGCTCCTAAATATATCTTATAGATAGCTGTTAAGGCTGTTAATAACACCGCAGGTTCTAATAGACTTATTCTAACTCTTCTTATCTTTAGAGCATATCCTCGCCTGTTAAAGAAATTACTACTATTACTATCTATTACCGCCCGCGGCGCTATAGTGCGCAAAGCAATAACTAAAGTACGTAAGATTAAGGTAAAGCGCTAAGTTAATAAGACTTTTATAACTTATAATAGTCCTAACGCAACTAATATCTTACTATTACCTATTTTAAGTAGTATTAAGGTCTAGTAAGAGAACTATAGATAGTCTAGCCTGTATTAGATAATTGCCCTCCAAGTTAATAAGTAATCTATAGTTATTAAAATTAATAATAAATAAGTTACCTTCCGCATTACTATAGTGCGCCCGTATTATATAGATAATACAACTATTATTACCCCTTCCGTAAAGGACAAGGATAACGGTGGCTCTAATAATAATTTTACTTTTATTATAGAGGAGGAGCCCGCGCCCAAGCGTAAGCGCGATAGGCTAAAAAGCTTAAAGAATAAGCCTAAACCTAATAAAGTTATAACTACTACTATTCACCTTAATTAACGTGAGCGTAATAATCTTATCCTAGCTAAAAAGCTATAAGTAGTTAGCAAGATTATAATACTAAAGCAACTATTTAAAGTATTTATAAAAGTAGAAATTAACGCCCTTATTACACAAAGCGTCTTTCGCTTTAAGAAGTATAGTACTTACTATTATAATAAGGTCTATATCTTTAAGTTACGCATCGTTAATAAAGTTAAGGGTAAGACTACTAACTACTCGTATAAAAAGTCCTGTCTTATTATCTAAGGATACGCTAATAACGAAAAAAAGCTTATCTTAACACAGCCTCTTACTATCTAGCGTGCAAGCCAGCGTGTGATTATCGCTCTAGCACCATCACTATTAAAGCTAGGCATGCACCTCTGGCTCCGTAACATCACACAGGCCTATACGCAATTGGATGATCCACTCTAGCGTACTATCGTGGCTAACGTACCAGCCTAGCTTAAGGATAGTTATCTAACAAACATAGTTATAATTATTATTAAGCTACTATATAGTA
Source organism: Bimuria novae-zelandiae CBS 107.79 (assembly GCA_010015655.1). Classification (NCBI taxonomy): domain Eukaryota; kingdom Fungi; phylum Ascomycota; class Dothideomycetes; order Pleosporales; family Didymosphaeriaceae; genus Bimuria; species Bimuria novae-zelandiae. The sequence continues at coordinate 23,544 of ML976753.1, forward strand.
TTGCTGAAGCAGGTGCCTATTAGTAGTTAACGTATAATAAACACTATACTAAGACTCTCTATATAGTAATATCTACTTATAATCTATACCTACTTATTAGTAAGGCTAGTAGTAAGTGCTTTAGCATTATTAGCATGTAAACTAATAACACGCTTAGTCTATTTAATAAAGCTTTTATAGACCTTAAGAACTAGAAGCTACGTTTTAAGACTAAGCCTAAGTAGTTTCTCTTACTAAACGCGTAAATTAACTTTAATAGCTATATTATTAAGCTTAATAATAATAATCGCGCTATTACTCTGCGCTAAAAAAAAAGCAAGGTAAAAAGCTAGAGATAGCTAATAATAAGTAATTATATATTTAATAGCGCGCTTGAGGTGCTTATATTATAATAATCTATTAACTTAAGGCAAGCTTTGACCTCGCCGCTATAGCCTAAGTAAGTAAGCCTATAAAAGAAGAAATTACTAGATTAAATAAGTATATTATTTAGTAGAAGGAGAATATTACTCGCGGCCTTAACTTTATCCTACTAGACTTTAGTAACTTAAAGCTATATGCCTTTATTAACGCATTATTTACTAATAATAAGAATATATTATTATAGATAGGCTTCGTGATTACGCTTAGTAATAAGACTAAAGATAGTAATTATAACTTTAAGTTTACTAGCAATATTATTTATTAGTTATTTATTAAGTATAAGCGCGTTACTCGCAGCGTCCTTATATTTAAGATCTACGCGATAGCTTACAGAGTTAATATTATAATTATAATTAGTAGTATAATTAATATAATTATATAGTAACTTAACTTTTCTAATGTCCTTATTATCGTGTGCACTAACTCACGCTCTTTATATAATTATTTTATTAAGCTTAGCACTACTAAGGAGAAGCGTTTTATAATTAACATTATAGCTCTACGTAAGGCCTATAAGTGTAGTAAGCTTATAGATATCCGCTAGATTAATAGACGTAATAATCTAGTAGATTTAATAACTAAGACTAGCTCTAACTTAGCTATAGAGTATTTTATTAACTATAACTAGCTTAAGCTTCGCGTATAAGGCTAGGTTAATTATGCTAAAAGTTAACACTATAAAGCATAATTATAATAGTAAAAAGTAATAAGTCTATAATAGTAGTAAGATAAGCACTACGAGGGCGCGCACTAGCGCTAGCCTAGTTAGGAAACTAGTAACTATTATAAATCGTGTTTTTATTATAGATCTAAGCGTTCTAGGCTGAACTAGCTATATATAGCATAAAAGAAAAGATAGCTAGTGTTAGTATCGAACCTGCGCAACGCTTTTACGGCGTTCACAGCCATACAGCTTGCCTGTGGTTTGTTGCGCTAGTCCTGATCGGGCTAGCAGGGAACAAACCACGCTCGATAAATACTTCTCGCAACAGCCCACCACAATCAATCAATCAAATCACTACTATCCACACCACATCGTTGCAACGAAGTCTTGATTCAACAGCCTATTGCCGTATCAACATATTAAATACCCTCTTATTACACGTTTTATTAATTTTATTAATTTTTAGCTATATTAGTATTTTAATTTTACTTAAAATTCAGTTATTATTTAATATCTCTTTATTAGGTAGTTGCTTACGCTTATTATTACTTTTATTATTAATAATTTTATTAAATACCCCCTTATTAAGTAATTACTTATTTTCTAGCGATATAGGCCTTTAGGCTAACTAAGGCTCCTTATCTTTAGGGTAATACTTATTAACGTATATATTAACGCCGTTGTGGTCCTCTATAGGTCCTTGCTCCTCTATAGGTCCCTGCTCCTCTGTGGGCTTATCTATGCCTACAAATCGTAGGACGCGTAGAGGTGTCCTCTATAGATTAGTTTTACGCCTCCTTAGAGGTTCGCGGCCAGCGTTAAACACCTTTAAAACTTTCCTTTTTTAAGTACTTAGTATATTGCACCTCCTAGTAAGTTTATTTCCTCTATTATATTGTCTCTTATACAAAATTAGGTGTACAGCGATGAAAGCGGGGAAGCGATTACCTAAAAAGCGTGCAGCCACTTAGAAACTCGCCACAAGTGGGTCGGGACGGTGTTTTGCACAGCGTAATACCCGCTGGTTCGCGTAATGCTGAAGGCCGGCTACACAGGACCCAATTAACAGTGGACCATGAGCTGTAGGGTTAATTGACCTAGTGTAAGACAATCCGTTTGATATTTTTGCGCATTAGCTGTGTCGGATCCTGGAGGCGGCGTCATGGCCGCATCGAATGCGTGTTAGAAGGGATTGCGACGTGGTGTCTGACCGTCTTACGGCAACGGCGACAGGTCTGCTGCGAAAATAGTTTACCTCGGCGAACAATGATACGATGCACCCGTTGACGGTGTATATGAACGAAGTCATCCAGTGGGAGAGGAAAGGAAAGAGGCAAGAAAGAGCATAGCGATAGTTGATCTCTTTGAGAGATGCAGTGACATTAAAATCGTGACGCTGAAGCCGACACGATGTCTCGCTAAACTGAGTTTCTTCGGCAAGAGAAGGAGCTGCCCATATTGCCACGGCGTGGACTCGGATGACAATGTTGTCTGTTCGTCCCTGGGCGGCCTAGGCTGCTCTAGTATCTGCCATATGTAGCACTGAGGCAAGGTGTTTCTCGTAACGCAAGAATGTTGCTGAAATGAGTGTTTGCATGACCGTCGCACCTCGCTCATGTCCAGACCTTCCTCTCCTTTCCCTTGGACTCGTTCCACTTCTTCACACGTTTCTTAATGTCCGCTGCCGTCTGCTGCATCGGGTTGAGCTTCATGTCCCTGCTCATACTCCCGTAATCGTCACCGTACTTGTTGACCAAACGCTCTAGCCACTCGATCTCCCTCTGACTCTGACTTCTCGGCGCTTTCTTCGCACCGTTCCTCGCCGCCTCTTCGAGCTGCCGGATAACGGGATTGTCACTCCTCTCCTTCGGCACCATAGCAAAGCCATTCCACTCTTCTATGTCCTCGTCATCATCCAGTATTTCGTTCAGCGGATCATTCAGCGGGTTGTCCTTCGTCTTGTCGTCGACAACACGCAGAATGGCGCCTGTTTCCGGGTCGCGTTCTACTTGTATCTCCTCGACTTCTGCGATCTGCGGTTTGGAGGAGACAATGTTGAGGGCATCGGCGGTGGAATTGGAGGCGGCGTCGGCGCGCGAGGATTTGGGGTCGTTGAGGCCGAGGGAGCGCATGTTCTTTTCGGTGCCGCCTGTTGCGTGATTGAGACGCGCTGTTAGGCCAAGGCGGGCGTAGTTCTGGGAGAGGGTCTGTTTTTGGTTCCTGAAAAATTTCAATCAATAGGCCCTTGAGAAGAGCGTCAGAATCGTACCAGTTCGCTGCAATAATGGGATTTTGCAGGACCTTTTTCTTGGACGGCTGCTTATGGCGCAGCTTCGGGATGGATGACCTGTTTTTCTTTTTCTGGAGTTCGCGACCCATGTTTGCGGTAGAAGGAGGTTTCAATAGTGCAGTGTGGTGTTGTGTGGAGGACCCGTCGCAATGTTCCCTCCTTCTCCGCCAAAATTTCCCACCGCGCTAGTGCTATCTTATCTAATCACCGCTTGCGCATCTTATCAGATCGTTTCAAGCCAAATCTTATCTGATCATCTTCCCATCAATTAATCTGTCCTCAGCCTTGTCAGTGTTTGTTCTTGCAGGCGGTTCCTGAGACGTCACAGCACGCGTCGAACCTTCCACCATCCCCAATTCGACCGCAGGCATCATGGTGTCGCGACGCAACAAGACGCTCGTATCCTTGTCTCTGTTCCTGGCAGCATGGGCCTGGAACGCATCGGCAGCTGCCATAAAGGGCGAGACGGCCGGTGTGAACGCGGGCTCATTGACGGCCCCGCAGATTGAGGAGCAGCTCCAGGTACCTACATGTACCCCATCCATGTCACGTGCGCAACACGAACAGTAGCTGACTGTGCGGGGCTGCAGAACTGCTCCCTCGTCCAAGCTCTCAACGCCCACAAGGTTTCCACCAACTCACTGGAGTCGAGTCTCACGTCCAAGATCTTCGCCTTCCTTTTCCCAGGCAGCCCGGCCGTGAACGCCCTGTTAGCAACGCTGTACATCTCTGGACCGCCGAACTTCCTCCTCGCACTATGTCCGCCTAACATCGACCCCTCCTCGCTGTCCGTCATGGTCGCATTCGCTGTCGGTGGACTGTTGGGTGACACACTGTTCCATCTTCTGCCTGAGATCTTTCTCGGCGAGGACGAGCATGACAAGGTCAAATTCGTCATGGTGGAGCCCAACAAGAACCTTCTCCTTGGTGTGGCCATCATGGTGGGCTTCGTGACGTTTGTGGCTATGGACAAGGGCTTGAGGATAGCCACAGGCGGCGAGGGCGGACACGATCATTCGCACGGCCACGCTCACGAGAAAGTCGAGCCCATTGGCACAACTACAGGAGCAGAAACTAATGGTGAGAATCCTCCTTACAGTTGAAGTGCATTTTGCTTACCATTGCAGGCGCAAAGGACGGCGTTCGCGCACGCAAACCCGCTGCACCCGCTGCCGCTTCGTCCAACACTGCACAAGAGCAGGAGAAGGAGATCAACCCCAGCGCCAAGCTTGGAGGCTACCTCAATCTCATTGCTGACTTTACTCACAACATCACCGATGGTCTCGCCATGTCGTCGTCCTTCTACGCCTCCCCTACCATTGGTGCCACGACCACCGTCGCCGTCTTCTTTCATGAGATACCTCACGAAGTCGGCGACTTCGCCCTGCTCATCCAATCCGGTTTCAGCAAACGCGCAGCCATGGGCGCGCAATTCTTGACTGCAGTCGGTGCTTTGCTTGGCACATGCATTGGCATCGCCATACAAGAGCTCGGGGGGAACTCCGTGTCTGCCATTGAAGGCCCTGGCCTTTTTGGTACGAGTCTGCGGTGGGGAGACATGCTACTCCCGTTCACCGCAGGTACCTTCCTCTACGTTGGCACCGTGGCAGTGATTCCCGAGCTCCTGGAAACTGGTCCTGAGAAGGGTAAGGAGCTTAGGAAGTCGCTGACTCAGTTTGCGGCAATGTTCGCTGGCGCCGGTATTATGCTTGCGTAGGTGCTGCCTAAATTACAATGCATTACAGAGAACCTGCAGCTAACGAAAACAGCATATCCTGGTCCTGAAGCAGCATGCGCACATCCAACGACTGGGCACAAAAGGCTGTAGTCAGCCACTGTATTTCTCGTCCTGGGGTAATACACATGACTAAGACAATACTAAACAGAACTGTCTTACGCGACCTTGCACCCGCACAATCGGGGTATCGCATTGCAGTCTGCATAGAGGTGTTCCAAAGACCTTTGCTTGGCCATCAAGTCTGTGGACTTCCGGACTTCCGGACTTCCGGTCAATGCAGGCTCATTACTAGCATCGGTCTATCATCATAGAAGAGTACAACCGAAAACACTTTCATCTCACTCAATCTCATCTCGGGTAATTAACTTAAAAAAGCTTTTCCTGTAAGCGGTTAGCGAAACGTTGACCCGCTCCTTCGTCTTCGGAAGTGCGGAGAAGCAAACAAACATGATTACCTGGGACGCCTCTTCCGGTGCGTCACTTGGGTGCAGCTTGCTGTCGATCAACCCATCTCCCTGGCGTCGTCAGCAGATTCACAGATCCAGCAAGGTTTACGGCAGTATCTACAGTAGCACTCACGCGATGGATCAGCCGTACATTACGGCCGAACCACGACAAACGTGATTACATAGCTAATTTAGCGTTGTGGTCTAGCTTCGTAACGCTTGGTCGCCGTCCTGAAACATTGAGGAGGGCTGGCCTTGGCTTTTTCCGTTTATATCATGGCGGACGGCAGATCAGGCTAAGATAGCAATGGCTAAGATCTTTGCGTGTTAACATTCGACGACACAGGTGCACAAGCAGGCTGCATGGGCTCTTTCCCTTTGCACTCCGAGATCTGCTTTATAGTTCCGGATGGAACACACCACGCACCGAGCAGGTGTGAAACGTGCAAAAATAGTCACAATGTCAACGTGGCCCCCAGCCTCTAGCCACAAGCTCGACGGCGCAGCTATACGCAGTGCACGGAGCAGAAAACAATATAACGGACCAATCGTAATGAGCCCTTCTCACACCCTCGAAAAAGCCACAGATTAGTCTGGGGTGACTTGACGTCCTCCGGTTAGTTCTAGCCTTCTTGGAGGATATGAGTACGACAGTGGAACTGCACCAGTGCACGGAGCAGAAAACAACCTAACGGGCCAATCGTAATCAGCCCCGCAGGGCGCTATCCGCTGACAGCCGATCGCTGCGCAACGGTGCCCTGTCGCTAAAGGACCGCATCGTGAGTGGGGCGGTGTATGGCGGAAAGTTGTGAAGGGGAAGACGCTTGTGTATAAGCTAAAGATCGGAACGTCGTTTGTCTCATTACACTACTCCGTCAAAGTCTCTTTCTCAAACTCTGAACGACAATACGGTATCGACAGCGGGACGTGGCCCGCATTACATCTACACACTAGTAGAAGGGATACGAACTACCAGCCTGCCGACAACCGCGCCAGCATCTGTGACGCTTACGCCATCTCGTCTCACTTCACTCAGCTCTTCATCCCCACACCATCTTAACGCAAACCATTTACATCGCATTCAAGAGTTAGTTCTGGCATCCGCTGCGCATATTGAGAATGAAAGTCACGACTACTTCATCAAGAACGCCACTCTTGACCATGCTTCGCCCCCGATGCACCTACGTTACCACCTTCCTCGTTGCGCTCGGTCTACTCGCTCTATGCTACAACCTCCTCGCAACCTTTCCATTCATCACATCATCCCTCAGGACGACGCTTGAGCACGCTTTACCAAAGGAGAACTTCTGCACCAAGGACATCGGCGACGAAACCTGTTGCGCTCTCTTTGTGACCGCAGAGCCTTGCGTGGAGCAATGCAGAGAGGAACACTTGGACAGAGAGACTTTCCAATTGACGCAAGAATACGACCTGTGCGCGGAGAAATGCTTGGCGGACTACACGATGCGGTGCGTGGATGACGGCGCCAGAGAGGGCACCCCCGGCGAAGACACACATGATTGAATAAACACATGGACGATGATATCCGCGACGGCGGTACAATACAGCTTTATCCACGAAGGGCATCTCTTGCTTGCGATCTAGGGTTGAGGCCATGCGCGTCTGTGGCGGTGCCGGTATCCGGGGGAGGCTTGGCTAGGGTTCCGCGGGCAGGTATCGGCACGCGTGCTTGCAAGTTGGGTCTCGACACGAAGATACGGACGAAAACCATGTTGCCACGGAGATACAATGAGTGGTATTCGCGTTAGTAGGCCTTGGTGCAATGAAAAAGAGATATGGGACTGTCGGACACTTGCACAGGGATGAGATTACGGCTTGTGCTTTGCCGCCAACATGCGTCAGGCGCTTTTGCCAGAGTTCTTGATCGCAGTCATCCAAAACATTTTTACTTGCAAGCAGAATGCTGCAGAGGAATGGAGCGCAGAGGGAAGAGCAGGAGGCACTGGATGCGGAAGAAAGCAGGGCTGTACACTATCATTGAAAGCCCACAAATCACTATTCACATCACATCACATCGCATCCTACTTTTACAGCGCATACTGTCATATCATCGCTTCTGGTCAGTAAAGTCCTTCCAGCAGTGGAATTGGACACTGTTGTTCAACTACGGTCGGGGGCGTCCAGCCAACATGGTCCCCCTTACTTCGCGACGAAGGGATTTCCATAACGGCCCGCGAGATAATTTATGAAAAAAGCAAGTACTTGCGGTGGATGCGCGGATGGGCGGCCCTGGGGTAGGCAGCGGAACCCCGCGAGAATGCGCGAGTACAGGGAGAGCCGAATGAGTTTATAGAGCGCATTCACCGGGTGGCGAGTGCGGTCTGATAAATCGCACAGAAACACGAGCCCTCAATTTTAAAGAGACTTTGGGTGATCTACTTGACTATGCATTTGGTCTGTATTATTGCTTCGGGTACTGGATAAGTAGACTACCTAACCGGTCTGGATGTGTGAGCCCGTTCCTCGGCGCGTCGGGCCCAGCCAGGAACCAGGAACCAGGTGCCATTGACACGACACTGCAGTAACTCCTGGGCACGCCTGCCTTCCCAACGATAATCTAGTTAGAATGACCAAGATGTCAGTCACTGAGTCAGCAGGGGCTGAGTTCGTGATGCAGGAAGTCGGTGTTGAGTTTCGCAATCTGCCGGCGCCAAGGCTAATTTCCACAACGCCTCCTGCGTCTCGACTTTGGCCTGCGTGAAGGATTCTCCGTCGCGTTGTTGCCTAACCTTTCCTCTCTGTTGCTTCTCTACTTCTTCACTTCTTTCGCTTTTCTCGTTTTTCTCATTTTCAGCGCATATTTGCGCGTCCACTCGCTACCCTTTTTATTCTTAATAATGTCGTCGTCGCAAGCGATGCCCGAAGAAGCGCCGCCTGCGCTCCCGCCGCGTTCCACGCAGCGCGATTCACGAGGGTCGCCCGTTCAGCCCACGCATCCCGTCACCGCGGAGGCCTCTCCTTTGCAGGCCCAAGCACAAATACCGCCGCAAGTGCCCGACAAGACAGCAGCACAACCGGCGCAGCAGGTGCAGAGCCTGTTGCCCGCAGCAGCGCCTGTCGAAACCGTAAAGACAAAACGCCAAGAGCTGTCTGGGGGCGACGCGCACTGGGAGTGGAAGGTCGGCTTCCGTGCGGCTTCCATCATTGTGGGGCTCATCGGCATCGGGTGCGCCGCCTGGATCGTGGCCAACTTCACGGATAGCTCCGACGTGTACTCGAGCTACTACGCCTACTTCGACGACGAGTGGACCCTTCCCTGGACCTTGATTACCTTCTGCGTGTCCGTGCTCTGGAGTGCCATTTGCATAATCGTCTTCTTCAGGCGCCTCCACAACGCGCCGGTGCATCCGGGTGCCCAAGTCGGCGTCGACCTCGTCCTCTGGCTTGGCCTCCTCACCACCGGTATCTTTGCCCTTTTTGGTACTGTGAGCGTCGGTCAATGGGGCGAGGATGGCAGACTCGGCTATTCTGGCTCGGGCAGCGGGTACTACACCATGAGTGACAACGGGACCTGGGTTTGGGACTCCAGCCAGTACAGCTCCTACTACGGAGAGGATCGGAGCTGCAACTCGTCGCAAAGCTACCGCTATAACTCCAGGTTCGCATCTTGCGAGGAGCAGGACGCCTTCCTGAACGCCATTTGGCAGACAAAGACCTTGCGGTACAATGTCGATCTCACGGCGACTGTGTGCCAGTTCCTCATGATGCTGATCCACTTCATCCTCTTCGTCTGGGCCTGTGTCGACACGCATCGCCGGAACAGTCGCAGCGTGCCCAAAGATGCAGAGAAGCTGGCTGCTGACATCGTCATGAATATGATCAAGAGCGGCGCCATCATCCCCGCCCCAGGGCAAGCTCACTTCCAACCGATGCCCATGGGACATCAGGGCGCTCCAATGGGCTCTTTTTACCCGCAACAACAGCAATATCCGCAACAGCAATTCCAGCCGTACCCCCAACCATATCCGGGACAGTACCCTACATCCATAGCACCGGGAACTGCTCCAGTGCCACAAAACCCAGTAGCTTCAAGTAGTAATGAGAAAGGTGCGGGATCGCGTTATGCATAGTAATGTGGAGGAAGGTATATAGCACTGTTTTGACTGTACATCTATCTCGATTAGCGATGATACCCCCACATACGTAATATTAATGCCTCTTTGACGCAACGTTTCAAAATCAGCTTCCGAATAGCAAAGTTTCGTGTGATCTATCTGCTAATTTTTCGCTGCACCAACAATGCCGCCAGCATCTTCCTAACATCCATCTTCTTGCGACACACTTTCGGGAGAACAAGTATTCCACTGCTTACGCCGTCGACGTGCATCTCGCACAATCAACTCAATCCCACGCAGCGCAAATCGTCTGATTCTAACCCAACCTGAAGCAATGCTGTGTGTTGCAGGTTCAGGCGGATTGCGCGGTGTCGAAAGTAACTCAACAGAGTGAGCAGGTAGCTACGCGACGCCATGCATCTCTAGTCGTGTAGGTACAGGACCAGGTAAGGCAGTTGCATTTGGCATTATCTTAGTCCTATATATTACCCTAGGATAACCAATACAGTGGCTAACACCTACTTTGCACCTAGCCGTCTGGCTAACTTACTTCGTATAATATAATATCCAGGAGGAGTATTAGCGCGTTTATATAAGCTCGATCTGGTCTCCTCGGCACGCGAGCAATGTCTCTCTGTTTATCTTATGTTCAGCTGGGTATTATGATATCACACGTCGAGTCCCCGACGTCTAGATCCAGATTGCCGTCAGGGAAGGGTAGGACTACGACGAAGCGCTTCCGAACATGAATTTTGCTGATGTACTCTGCTAACCCCGCCTCCAGCGGCGCCCACCCCCACCGCAAATGCTGCTCATCGCGGCCCTCGAATCGGATGAGGAGCTCGTGCAGGCCGGGTAACTTAGCGAGGAAGCCCCAGCATTCTTTCCACCAGAAGTTGGTGGCGTGAGATATGCCGATGTGTCTTATCTCCGGGGGATCCAGGATCCAGTGGATGTACAAGTAGCGGGGCTCGTTCAGGCGCTGGGGAAGGATGAAGTAGGGAAGATATAAGAGCGTTGGTTTGTAGAGCGGCAAGTTTTCCCTAGGACCGATGGCCAAGACGAGGACCTGGGACGCGCAGATCGAAGATACGGCCTCTAGATACCTGCGATCCCGGGACATTAGCAAGTAGCCCAGTCAAATCAAGCCAACCAGCATCCCCGATGGGTGATACCAGGGTAAGAGGAGCAGACTTACACCTGGCGACACGTACCCAGCAGACTGATATTAGCGCTGTAGGGAGAATGCTCTCTCGACTCCTGGTGCTCTTTCCGTGATAATAAGCGTGTCCATTCCCAATGGATATCATAAGCCTTATCCCACATGTTACCCTCACTCCAGAAGCGGCGCTCCATCGCGTTACAGCGCCAGATATCTAGCTTTGTGCCGGAGACTTCGAGCTCGAGCATTTCCTCGCCGAGGGCGATGTCGTAAACGCGCTTTCTTACCTCCAACGGTAGTTTCGTGAAGAAGATGCTCGTCTGCTGTATTGTTTTGAACTCCCCTGACCCTGACGTTGCGCTGGGCGCGGAGGAGGGAGGCGGCGTGATGGGGTGCGCTCTCCTGCCAGGCCACGTGGGACCACTACCTTGATATCGCGAACCTCTAAGCACGAGAGCGCTACGTGAGGATTCCATCTCTTTGAGGAGTTTGAAGTGAGATCGCTTTCTCTGGTGCGCGTACCATGCTTTTCGGAGCTGGGAGGGGAGCAAGAGGAGGAGGACAAAGGGCGTGCATATGTAGATCCCGAGGATGGTGCAGAGGTGGGATAGACGGCGGTAGAAGGGGTTTTCATGTCGCCTTGGACCATCTTCCATATTGCAGGTGAGGATAGTGGGTGGAGATACAAGTAAGGATCGATATAGATGGTCTGTCACTCGTGGACTTTTTGGTGCGAGTCATGCATGGCTTTCGCAGGATGATGGGGTGTGGCGCAGCAGAGGTGAATGGAGTATTCACTCGTGCGAAAAGGTACTTGAGTCGTGGAACATAGATCGGTTTGTTTCCTTATTCAGATATGGAGCAGAACAAACATCGTGGTCTTTTGAGTATGATGTGTTCCACGGAGGGGGTTCTCCGGTTTTCAAGACTTTCTCGACACTGATCGGGTTACACATACTACCTTGAATATTAAGACCGCAACTGTGTGCTAGGAAAATCAAATTTTCGCGTTAAAAAATCGTGAATACGATACAATGCATAATCAGGAACGTCGTTGGTTAGGGTCGTGGTGGAGCTGGAGCTGGAGCTGTGAGATAGCGCTAACGGATAGAAGCGCTAGCCAAATACGGACAAGTGCACTTTACCTCAGCTCCTTTACGGAGGTGCCTTTCAAAAGTCCTTGCCCACCTTGGCGAGCAGGGGTATACGCCACATTCCGAATTTAGACATATGTCCGATTATCTAAGTCTATGGAGATTCCTGCCCTCCTTGTACTCGTTGCCCCCTTCTAGCTCAATGATCTTCTTTATATGGACAGGAATACGCTCAATCCAAGCCTGTATCTTCTCCTGAGGTAGATCTCGCCAGCACTGCTCCCATGCACGGACAGCCTCTGCTCTACTCTTTGGCGCGCCTTTCATTGTAGTAGCTCTCTTCATCCATGGCCAGCAAGGCTCAATAGCGTTTAGGTCAGGAGAGTTGCCACACCAGAGCAACTTTGTAACATCATGGATGCTATATATATAGCTCTGGACATGATGATCATGAGAGGGCGCTTTATCTTCTTGTACAACAGTGTCTGGCCGCTCTATTTTGCACACCTTTGCAAAAGGTATTAGCTTTGGAAGTAGCACAGACGTCTGGTACCGATACCAATCAATACCTGAGCCTCTGCCTCGGCTGACCTTTCCTGTCTTCTTATTCCAAGTCCATTGAGGTTGTCGTCCAGGCTTGTTACGTAGATCAAGGCGACGCATTCCAGTTTCAAGCTCCCATTGCGCCTTCATGATAGGCTCTAGCTCTTGATTTAGCTCCTCAATTCGAGCAGCAGCAGTCTCCTTCTCCTTCTTTGTTTCTGGTGCCCAACAATGACATGGGCCTTTCTTATCGTACGAAAAGCACCCCCAGAACATGAACTCAGAGTATCCCTTCCACCTCTCACGAATACAACTTCGAACAAATGCCTCATCAGCCTTCCGCCATATCCTATATCCTCCACGCCTATGCAGGAGAACTACAGACGTTTCATCAGACCAGATAACATTCTTCCAGTCCTCAATTGTCCAGTGTTCATGCTGTAG
>ML976753.1:37888-130091 GCA_010015655.1 Bimuria novae-zelandiae CBS 107.79
ACGCCTTAATCTATATCTTTAATTTATATAAGATAGCGCTCCTAGGCACGCTGCTACTTACATAATTAAAGAGCTTTAATTAAGAGGAATTTACCTTATCTTTTAACTAGCGTTCTCGCTAGATCTTAACCTAATTAAGGCAGTGTAGAATAAGATAAAGGACTATATTAAGTAGTATTATCTTAATCTACCTAAGAGTAAGCAGCGTATATATAGCTAGCTACGTAATATTATATAGGAAGCGTAGGACTTAATTAGAAGTAAAATATTTAAGGAGCTTATTAAGAGCATGCTAGCTAGATGCCAGGCTGTAATTAATGCGAAAGGTAGTCACACTAGGTACTGAAATTTATATATAAAAGAGGACAAGCGTGCGAAATTTACATGGCTTGGCATCTTGGCGACACCCCTGTTGTGCGCGGGCCACTCACCTCACTTTTGCCTGATACCACAGTACACACAGCGTCATGGCATCGTCAAACTACCGTCAACATCTCATGTACGCGTCCGCGTGAGAGGAGGTCGGAACTTCTGTAGCGAATCACATTGCACGTAAATAAGCATGTCAGCCAAGGCCCGGGGAAACAGACCGCACGCGACGCATGAACGTGTCATTGCGGCGCGCCGACTGCACTCACGTACAAATGCCTAGGTCTTCTTTGATTCTCACCAAAGACCTGAGCAGATCATGCGACCTACATCAATTCTAACGCGATTGCAAATATCTAGACCCTGCACTTCGTATCGGTTCCCGGGCAGCTTGAGAGCACGTCCAACCTCTTTTCCCATCCTTCAATTCAAGACACATCGCACCTACACAATGGTAGCCGATCCCAAACAGTATATGCGCACGTCTGGCGAGACCGATGCGGTCTGGATCCATACCAATCCCTACTCCAGCTACCCAAAGTTTTCGAAGCTCGACCGTGACCTGGAGACTGACGTATGCATTGTGGGCTCGGGCATCTCCGGCGTGTCAATCGCCTATGAGCTGGTTACCCGAGGCATCAATGTGGTCATGATCGAGGCCCGCGAGATCATCTCTGGAGAAACTGGGCGAACGAGCGGACATTTGGCGAATGACCTGGACGACGGGTACACCGAGATTGCAAAGAAGCACGGAGATGAAGGCGCGAAGGCAGCGGCTGAGTCGCACACTTGGGCTTTGAACCGTGTGGGCGAGATCTCGAAACAGCTCGGCATCGAATGCGAGTACCGGAAGCTGCCTAGCTACGACATTTCGCAGTACCCGCGGAACGCCAGGGAGCATGCTAATGACATGAAGCAGCTCGTGGTGGACGGAAAGAAGGCGAGCGAGCTTGGTATCAAGACTGAGTACAAGGAAGGATTTGCCGTGAAAGGCTGGACCGGCGCTATCGACCAGCGCGACGCAGTCATCTACCCCGACCAGGCCACGTTCCATCCTACCAAGTACCTCGTGGGGGTGTTGAAGTTCCTCCAGGACCAACCAAACTTCTCATGCTACACCTACACCCGAGCTATGGACGTGGAGGAGAAGGGAATCGAAGTCCTCGGCATGGACCACAAGGACGTCTATGTGAAGACTATCGACGGCCACACCATCAAATGTCAAGACGCAGTCGAAGCGACGGTAATACCTCTCCAGAAGCTTTCCGTCGTTGCTGAAGAGGAATACTACCGGACCTACTGCATCGCGATCCGCGTACCCAAGGGTTCCGTCGAGGACTGCCTTCTCTACGACTCCGCCGAGACTTACAAATACATCCGCTTCACAGAGTGCGATGACAAGGACGACTACATGGTTGTGGGCGGAGGAGACCACAAGGTTGGGCAGGGCGACACCATCGCACCCTTCGCGGAGCTGGAGAAGTGGACGCGCGACCGCTTCCCACAAGCCGGCAAGATCGACTACAAGTGGAGCGGTCAAGTCTTCGAGCCCGTTGATTACATGGCATTCATTGGCAAGAACCAGGGCAAGAAGCACACGTACATCGTCACTGGCGACAGCGGCAATGGCCTCACGCACGGCGTGCTCGCAGGTAAACTCATTGCAGACGAGATCACAAACACGCCGAACCCCTGGGCCAAGCTCTACAACCCATCCCGTCTCTCCTCTATTGCCAAAACTCTTCCCTCTTTGATACAACACGACGTCCAGATCAATGCGCAATACAAACGCTTCCTTCAGACGGACATCAACGATATCGAAGACCTCGTCCCGGGCGATGGCGGTGTGTTGAACGCCACGGGGAAGAAGCCGATTGCGTGCTACAAGGACGAGAATGGGCAGGTGCACAAGTTCAGCGCAATCTGTCCGCATTTACATGGTGTGGTGTGCTGGAACAGTGCTGAGAAGAGCTGGGACTGCCCTGTGCACGGTAGCCGATTTAGCAAGGATGGCGTCCAGATCATAGGGCCTGCGAAGGCCGGACTTACGCCCGAGAACGACAGTGGAGAGAAGCTGCAGAAGAGGGCGATCGAGATATAATGCTCATGACCAGGCTACACAGTGATGAAGGCAAGCGGGCGCTGTTAGGGTCCTGTCTCTTTGTATATTAAGGAATACATCCCTGGTACCCAACTTAACGCGTTCTTGCCAAACTAGAAGCCGACATAAATAGAGATGGACTTGAAAGGCAACTTTACGAAGTCCGTTCTCACTCCTATCCCCGCTCGCCAAGGGCTCCGCCCCCACCGTCTCCACCCCAGACCTCCTGAACCTTTACTCCGCACCAACCAGCACATACTTTGTCACAACAGTCTGACTAACCGTACGTTGGCCTCACTCCGCCGTAGCAATCACATCGTCACTCCAACCCTGCGATTCCGCGTACGTATCCTCACACCACCAACAAGTTCAAAATAGGCCTTCCTCATTCTTCCACAAACATGTATAAAGCCATACATATAAGTCACCCAGCACCCAGCATCCAGCCTCCAGCACCTAGTCTCTAGCATTCAGCACCTCGTCTCTAGTACCCAGCACCTAGTCTCGTATCCAGCACCCAGCTTCCAACCTCCAGCACCCAGCGACCCGCATCCATCAGTCTCCCATTCACTCTCAGCAAAATGTCCCACCTCCCCTACTTCGACTACCCAACCTTCGGCACGCGCACAAAGCGCGACCTCAACGCCTCGCAAGCCGTGCGCGTTAACAACGCCATCGAAATCTCCGGCCAGGGCGGGTGGGATCCCGTGACTGAGGAGTTTCCTGTTGCGCTGGCCGACGAGCTGGACCAAGCCTTCTCTAACGTGCAGCTCGCGCTACAAACGGCGGGAGGGAAAGGGTGGGAAGGCGTGTATAAAGTTCGCATGTACATCAGTCTGAGGGACCAGGATGGGTGGCCCGAGTACGCGGAGAGTTTGATAAGGGGGTTGAAGAAGTGGTGTCCGGTGAGTGAGGGCGGGGGTGATAGAGAGAGGGTAGGTGCTAATGAGGGCAGAATCATGGGCCGATTGTGACGGTTGTGGAAGTTAAGGGTTTGTTTAGGGATATGCGGGTTGAGATTGAGGCGACGGAGCACTTGGGGTAGGCATGGCAGAAGGATATAAGAGGTGGAGATACAGTGTGAGTGGTAACTGGCGTCAATGTTCCGCACGTGGATCGGGCGTTGTATGAGGTGTCGAGCTGCGTCAAGGTCCATTGTTCTTGATCGATGTTGAAGCAAAGTATCGTGGATGCATGATTTATCCTAACCTAGGATTCTATAAAGAGCTAGCACGTATACAAAGTGGAGGTGCAACGCCTTGCGTGTTACTCCAGGACTGGCAATACAGTGCCCAAATCGTACAAAAAACTTTACAGATGCCTCAACCATAGCCTACCCTATTTACCCATACATGCACTACCTCAAGCCCTCAATCCAGGATACTCTGCCCCGGCCAACCCCGCCTGCCTCTTCCGCGGCGGCTCCTCATGATCGTCACCCTTCTTACTATTCCTCTTCGGGCCATTCTTCGGCGCCGGATACGTGTCCACAAACTGATCGCTCGCATGCGCCCGCTTGCAGTTCTTGTTCTGGCAATTATGCAGATTCTCACACTGGGGGCGTCGGCAGATTTCGTTCTTGGCCTGGCAATTGTAGCAGCCGTCCGGGCTGTCGTCGCACCAAGTATTCCACCAGTTTTGATGGCAATTGAGGCAGACGGGCCCGGCATAGCCGCCGTTGGGGATGTCTTTCGGGTCGCCCCAGCGGAGGTCACTGGCGCGAGATTGAGAGCGCGAAGGAGAGCGGGTCTCGGAGCTGGAGGGGACGGGGTGCTGGTCTGCAGGGTGCATCTGGGTGCCTGGGTATGTCAGTCTGGGTTTCATGATAATGTCGGATGAACTTACCGTATTGCTGGAGCTCAGGAAGGCTCGTAAGATCATCTAATCCGATTGGTATCTCGTTGTTGTTCTGCACCTGGCCGTTGAAATTGCCCTGAGGTATCCCGCTGTTCATGTTCTGGAATTGGCCATTCACGTTGTTCAAAACCCCGGAGTCGATGTGGTTCTGCATCTGGCCGCGGCTGTTGTTGTTGACATGGATTGCGTTCCCAAAATTCGTCTGGAACGGGTCATCGACACCGCTGTCGTTCATCCCAAGTGCGAAGTTGTGATTGAACATTCTGAGACCATCATTGAGTTCATAGAAGGCCTGATTATTCGGCTGCTGGAAGCCTCCATTCATCACGGGCTGTGGAAACTGTGGCATTGCGTTGTCGAACAAGTTTGTGTTGTTCATCGGCGGGTTCCAGTCCACGCTGGGGGTTTGCTTTTGCGGGGGCCCTGAGATAGGGAAGCTGTTTGCGTTGGGTGTCTGCCTCATAGCATCTAGGCGTTTGATTAGTCCATGTTGCGCATGATTGACATTCCTAGCACGACTTACTCATGTTAGCCAACGCAGCCTTTCCATACTGTTGGAAAATGTTTGATTGCGGTTGTTGCATCGGATTTGGGAGTTGGCCGCCATTTTGTGGGTGATTCCGTGTGCTTGCCAACTGCGATGCTTGCACTCTAGGCGAACGGCGTGGCGAAGCAGACGGAATGTCATACGGTTCGGTGCGTGTGCCAGCAGCGGCCGGGTTTTGAGCCACAATATTCTCAAAACCGGATCGTGCGTTAGATGCAGCCCCGTTGAATGCACTCGCTTGTGCGGTAGCGGTATGCATTCCCGTATGCGCCGCTTTCTGCCCCTGTTGAAATCGTCCCAGCTCTTGGTGATATTTTCGTAGTATGGAAGCCTCATGCACGGTATTGTTCATCAGCTGACGGCAGGCCACTTGGACAGCCCGTGCGCTCACTTTCGGATCGGTGCTAAACATGTCACGCTCTGATTCAGCCAGGCTGCCAGAAGCGGCGTATTTGGACATAACATGGTTTAGAACGAACTGGGGTAGCCAGCGGCCGAAATGCTGCCGCTGCTGCGGTGATAGTTGTTGCAAATGGTTTTGCTGCGGAGTCTTCGATATGGGCGCCGGATTCGGTCGGCCTATATGCTCGGAAGCAGTGGTAGGAGCACTGTATACAGTCAGCGTGAAATAGCAGAGTAAGGGCAATAGCTCCATCATAGAGATTACAAAGCGAGAGATTTCTCAATAATTCCGTAATCCGGAACTTTAGCCTCACCTTCGCTGTGTCGCGATTTGACTAGCAGAACTATAACCACTACTTGAGGGAAATAGCTGTCGGGAAGGTGGCTGCAGGCCAGCAGGGGAGGACATCAGGCTTCGGCGATCCAAAAGAGGCGTTCCACTGTGCTCATGAATGTACTCAGCGGTTAATGGAGAAGAATGGTTTTGATGGCGCATAGCTATGGGAGTCGCCACTCCATTCTGACCATTCAGGAACGTTGTGCCGGTGGTCGAATGAAGGTGGCTGTTGTTCTTGCTGTACGAGGCGCTTCCACGACGCGAGGATAGATTGACATTCTGAGGCGTTCCCGGTGTTCTAGAAGCAGTTGTACCGTTCCATCTGTTAGGCGTCTGTAGCGGATGTGTCATCGTCGAAGGAGAAGCACCTGTCATATTCCTAAGATTAAGTCAGCTCACGCCATCTGCTTTGACGATATAGAATCTGTTCATACAATGAAGGGTCCAGAGTCGCCCTGTGTGGCGTCGGCGTCGAGGGCTGCAACTGATGGACATGTGCCTGGCGCAACTGCTCGAGATAGTCCTTCTTAGGGCTCATTGCAAGCCTGTGTTCTTCTTCGCGCTTCCTCATCTGATTTTTCATCCAGGCCAGCTCCTTATCTTTCTTATCGAGGTCGTCTTGCAGCTTGGCTTTCTGCTCTTCGAGTTCGTTCTTGTCCTGCGAAATGGTGTCTAGTTGCTTCTGCAGTGAAGAGCTCGCCGACTTCAGCTCCGATACCTCCGCTTTCAGGCCGGGGACCCTGAGCACCTCTTCTTGGGCTGCCGCCATACCGCGCTCGAGGAACTCTTTGCGGCTCTTCTCTGTGTCTAAACCCTTCTGTTTAGATTCGAGCTGTTCGGTTAGGGCTTGCTTCTCCTGTTCATGGGCCTCGTGAATCTCAGCCTCCTTTTGTTGGTGCAGAGCCTGCAATTGATTGACCTTCTGAGCGACTTAGGAATGGTAAGTAAGTTGGTATATCTGCAGCAGTTCGCCGTGCTCTGTCACTCACTTATTCCTTGATACTGCTCAACCAAAACCCCGGTGTTTGCCGGTTGATGCTCGAGCTGCTGGGCCATGTTCGCAGCTTCTTGCTTGAGTCGTTGTATCTCGCGCTCAGTCCATGCGATGTAGTCCTCGTGGTCAAGACGCTGCCTGTTCATTTGTTGTTTCAGGCGCTCGGCTTCTCGTATCGCGGCCATTTTCTCCTGGTGGCGCTTCTGCGAGCGCTGGAAGGCGAGGCCACACTCGTCACAATTGGGATTCCCTCGCAACATAGAGCTTGGGAAATTACTAATTGCAGCCTTGCCAGCGTCCCTAGTATTACGATCGCCAGCATCGCCAGCATCGATAGTATTGCCAGTACCGCCCGCGTCGCCCGCGGGTACTTGGGAGGACATGGCGGATATCTGCGAAGCTGGAGAGAAGATGGAACCGTTAGCGATGACAGTAAACGGAGGCGCGCGTGAGAGCGACAACAGAGGCTGTTTGCGTGTCCGCGGCGTGGGGTCGGCGCGAAGGTCAAAGATGAGAGAGCGAGTCGAGACGGGCAAAGTGACGTAGAAGTTGAGAAGTCGTACGCCGCGCCGATAAATCGGTGGCGAGGTCGGCGTTGATTGTAATCACGATAAGCAGTGTTGAGTGAAGGATGGCCTCCCGGCCTCGAGATTTATGGATTCGCAGCGTCACGTGCGCCCGTACTTGGCAGCGGGCATATTATTATTCCGCTGCCAGAGGTACCCTTGAGGTAAGAGAATCGTTCCAAACGGGTGTGTCGGACGTGAACCGTATTGTACCTTGGTCGCAGTTGGTAGACGCAGTGCACCGTACCATAGTTCACACCCCGCGGCAGACTGCGGAATATATTTTTGCAGCGGCTTTCCGAAGCAATGCAACACTGTACGTAGACACACTTGGTGGAGCTGCAGCATATAAGGGTCTTGTTATGTATCAGTACCAGTCGATCGTAAATCTAGCACGTATGCTCACCTGCGGGTCCAAGGCTCAGCACGCGCGAATTTTGTCGCTCATTCAGGGCCGGCAGAAAGGAAGCCATCCTACCGCAATGCACGCGAGTTTCTGCAGTCTGTACGAGAAACAAAGGGTGAAGAGAAGGATCGCATTATCATTTAAGCCGACTTGACATGTCTACCATGAAGCGGTCGACCATGAAGCGCATCGCATCGTCACTCCCCTGGTCACCTACACAAGAAGCTCTCCGTTCAATTTCAGATCGCGCGAACTGAACCCGACATGCACACCGATGGAGCTTGAAGGCAGCGTCCAAGTCTGAGCGATTACATCCCAGGAGCTCAAGTCACGTCGCATAAGCGGAAACTCAACTGTCGACGACTGCCCCGGAGCCAAAGTTATCTTGTCAAATCCACGGAGGTTCCGCACGGGCGTCTTTGCACCTGCCTCAGCTGGAAGCGACAGATAGAGCTGGGGTACGGCGGCGCCCTGTATGGCCCCAGTATTCTTGACAACAGCACAAACTGTAGCCAATGTCTGCCAAAGCTCCTCGTTGCCACCAGGAATGATCTTGGCCGATGGGCTCGGTACACGCGAAGCGTTAGTTGCAAGAACATGAATCTTTAGTTCGGACAGCTCGAAAGTGGTATAGCTGAGTCCAAAGCCAAACTCATACGCTACACTCTTGTTCGCAGCATCGAATTCCTTGTAATCGATCAGGTTACCTTCAGTGAAATCGTCCTGCCAGGCATTGGGGTTAGTGGACTCCAGAAGTTCGGTACTGTTGACGATTTTGATGGTATAATCCGTCTCGTTATTTGCAATCGTGTAAGGGAGCTTGCCGGATGGGTTGACGTCACCCCAGAGGACGTCCACGATGGAATTGCCCGTTTCTTGACCAGGCAAATGAGCAGCCAAGATAGCAGTAACATTGGGATTATCTTTCCACGGAAGTACTTGAGGTGAGGCACCATGTAGGACGACAACCGTGTTAGCACACTGTGCTGTGACTTCATTAACAACGATAGTGGAGTTCCACTCGGGGATCAGTGTGGTTCGATCTGCACCCTCGGTCGCCCAGGACTTCAGGAAGAGGATGCAAACATCCAAGGGAGTTGGTGCTAGCAAGGCGAGACCGCCCGCTGCGATCTGAGTATTATCTGTAACATACTGCACAAGGGCTCCGTAGGGTTGAACACGGGCTTTAATAGCGTCCAGCGGTGAGACAACATAGGTAAAGCGCCCAGTACCTGAGCCTCCTCCAGCCGCTAGAGTGCCGATGTCGTAGTCTCCACCTCCCAGATTTGAGATCGAAAGCGAATATTGACCAGTGGTAAAATCAGCCGCATCGTTGCCGAAAACGCCAATATTCTTAGGATTCTTGAGAGGCAGCGTATTGTTGACATTCTTCAAAAGTACAGTTCCCGCTGCACCTAGCTCCCGGATAAGTGTGGTATGATCAGCGCGCACATCTACAAGTGGGCCTAGCGTGTAGTTGTACTTCCAATCGGCCCTGTTGTAGAAGCTCAACGGGATCGTCGACTCGTCTATGACTGGAAATCCGAGGTCCTGACCGAGATGATAGTAAGGTGTCATAATGCGAAGAATCATATCATCGATACGCTCGAGAGGGAGGCTGCCATTAGTGATGGCTATGGAGACATTGCCACCCCAGAGGCTGGGAGGCGCGCCTGAGAAACCAATGCCACCAGGCATGTTCATGTCTAGACCGGCTTCGATCGATGCGACTCCTGTATGCGTAGCCAACCAATCGGACATGACGTATCCCTGGAATCCGAGTTCGTCCTTGAGCAAACCGTTGAGCGTTTTGCTGTTCTGGCACCCGTAAGAACCATTTAGTCTGTTGTACGAACACATGATGGACGATGTTCCCGCCTTGACAGCGTTTGCAAAGGGCCACAGATAGGTTTCGTGCATGGTCTTGTCGTCGATATTACTAGAGATGGCCTCTATTCCTGCCGGTGTGGGGTTCCGCATGGTCTCCTGTTCATTCCCGATGTAGTGTTTTATGCAAGCTTGAACGCCAGTAGATTGCATTCCAAGCACCGTTTCTTCGACGAGCACGCCGGAAAGATATGCATCAGGGGAAAATCCCTCCCAATTGCGGCCACCGAAAGCTGTCCGTCCGAGGGGACCCACCACCGGTCCCAGGACAACTTGCGAGCCTTTGCCTTTACGAACAGATCAGTCAAGCTGAAATATAACGGTAAAACCGTAGGTATATCGGGCATTACATAGGTTGTGGTTTTCATACCTTTAAATTCTTCTGCCATCTCTACACCACGTTGTTTCACCAAAGCACGGTCCCATGATGCGGCTGCTGTCACTCCTGCAGGAAAGACGCTTGCGTATACAGCCTGACGGATTGCAAGAGGTCCGTCTTGGAGACATAGTCCACTGAAGTTAAGCCGTGGGATCGGTGCGATGTTGCCAACGCAAGGACCGGCCACACCTGTTGAAGTAAGAAGATGGTACCGAGGACGCGCAAATGCTTCCGTACCAGTGATCATGAAGGTTTTCTCATCCAGAGTCAATTGGGCCACAAAAGCCTTTGCCTTCGCTAGCGCTGTTTCCCAGCCTCCGGTACCGGTGATGTTCGCTATACATATCATTAGTAGGCTTGATTGATCAATGTAGGTGTGGCAAGTTGCCCACGTAGGCTACGTACGTGAAGGGTAGACGGGTGGGCTTGTTCCATACTGCGTATGCTCAATGCCAAATTGAGCATAACTTGTACTGGCCATGGTGAGCCACGCCAACACTGGAGACAACATTTTCGAATGAGGCAGCTGACGCTTGTAATGTCACTGTTCAGCGTCCTCGTGCGTGATTTATAGATTCCCGTAAGTCCTCGCACCTCGGGTTCGGCTTCAGGCCGTGACATTTCCGCTTCTGTCAGCGCCTCAGAGGCCGGGCTCAAGGAGACGGTGCCCCATACCGCAGGCTACCTTTACCCCTCTCTCTTACGCCGTCGAAAAAAGTCGCAGATAGCGCACCAACTATCTCCTGCCAGAACTAACCAAAATACGGTCAAGTCATCCCCGGCTAATCTGCGGCTTTCGGGGGAGTAAGAGCCCTCTGTACTATGGTTGCGGGGCCCTCGCGTAAAGGTGGAAGTGGGCAATAAGGACGCGATTATTCGCTCGTGTGCTACCCCAGGATAAGCAATACAATAGCCAAATTTCAGCTTCATGCTCTCATGTGTTGCCCCAGGCTAATTAATACAGTACCGTAGCCAACTTTCAGCTTCATGCGAGAGATGGGGCAAGATACGCTGGATACGCGTACTGTACAGCGTTTGGGACAAGCCCTAATGCTGTTGGATAGCTGTCCTAGCAAGCATATTCGTTGGCAATTGGGAAGTGTGCGCTTGTGACGCAATGGAATGATGTCCGCGCAACGCCTCGGACAAGTACCGTTGCGGACCTTGGCTCAGTTGGTGCAAGTACTGCTTGGCAAACCCTTGAAGTATCTCACGTAATGGCGGAGGATCACTCGGAGAGGTTTGGTCTTTTGTGGGTGGGAGAAAGCGGGGATTGTGGGGAAGGAGTTTGCACAGCACGTCCTTTCCCGTTTGGGATGGGTTCCCGTACCTTCATATCCAATCACGAACGGGCTCGCTCAACTCCATCCCAAGAACACCGAACCCGTGCGGCCCGCAGGCACGTTGCAATTTGGCAAAGCTTCGGCTTTTGACAATGCTTGCAAGAACATCCAGGGACAATCTTGACTTGCTCAGGCTCTCCGAGGCTCAAGCGAATCGGTCTTCTTTATCCGTAGCCTTCGCTCACGGCATTCGCCTCGGTACTTTCTGCGTGATTTTAGTGGTTATGATGCTGAAGGTAAAGAAGAGCTTTTGTAAAAATTTGGTGGCGGAGGGAACGAACTTTGGAGGGCCAGATATAGTACCTCTGGGATTGTATGCAGATGCGCTTGGTATAATGGATCTAGAACAGATGCTATTTGGCATCTGTGACGGTTCAGTATAGAAGCTTGGGCCACCCGCGTACGTGCGACCCGTGCACGTGATCCACGTGATCCACAGTATATAGCTCTATAGAGTAGCTTCTCAATCAAAACAACGATTGCCTCAATACTCTTTTTCGACATCACAGCATCAGCAAGGGTCAAGGACAGCACGCAAACAAGGGATACATAGGATATTACTACACGCTTCATACTTCGTTTTACCATTCTTACGATAGGAGAACTCCGCACTACTTTCAGGACTATTCTTCGGCACTGCCTTGATCCTGTCTCTAGGTTCTTCGAGAGGCTGTGGGCACTCTTAGCTCTAATCTTCGTTGATTTAATCCGTGGGTTTTGAGTATGCCATGATATTGTCTGAGCGCATGAACAAGTTCATAGGAAATTCGATCCAATTCACTTAAAAATAGCACGGCATTGTCTTTTGACATTAATGCAGGTTGCAACTTCCTGTTAGGCAGTGCGTAAATTGGGGTACATTTCGTAGAACAAATGACAGTAACACGCTATGGCCCTGTCTCGCGCACGCTGGTAAGAAGTTGTGAGGCAGTACTTGATGCACACGGCGTATGCAAGCTATTCTACTAACCGAATAATTCGAGAAGCAGCTCATTGTGGCGGTTTCGCAAGCCCTCTTCAAATGACGATAATATAGTATTCAGTAAGCAAGCATCAAACTATACAGGAGAAATAGAGCAAGGTTCGCATTTGCTCTTGCCATTAGGGTTGGCAAGAATGACGTGGTAATCTTCAAATTCCTATTTCGGGTACACTAACGCCGTGACACACACACACTCTCTCTCTCTTTCTCTCTCGACATTTCGCAAGTCAATTTTGTCAACAGGCACCACATGCAATAGGACCCAAGATAGTAGATGCGTATGTATAGAGATGGATTGACTGAATAATTGAACGCCGAACAATGCATGCTATGTTACATTATATTTAGCACAGGAGATTGCAGTTCATGCGACGATCTCATGCGATGGTCGACACCTCGGTAGGTGTGACATCAAACTCCTGCTCCGGGGCTATGAACTGGTTGTAGATGGCCTTGTGCGATCCAGTGAAATTGTATGCAGGCCTGAGGCACTATGTTAGCGCTGAATTTCTAATACCCGGTTCTTCTTGGGACGTACCTTCCAGTGGGCTCATAAGCGGCAAGCTCAAAGCTCAGGACGATATCTTCAGGCGATCCGCTCGTCGAATTCTCCCTCGAGCTGAACTTGGCAGAAATTCCGTTGTTGACGCCTTCGAGGATGCGGCAGTTTTCGAAGTAGTTGCTGAAGTCCTCGCGGTAATATCCGTTTTCGTCGCCGCTGCAGTAGGCCTTCGCGCCGAGGATTTGGCCTTCGACTGTAGGCACGCTCACGTTGAAATTGTAGTAGCATCCCCCCCGGGCGCAGCCCGCTGACCATCCGGAGACGTGCCATGTCCAGTTTTCGGGGATTTCCATCTGGCGGGTTTGTAGGACGGGCGAAGCCAGTGCGCTGGCTGAAAGGGCGAGGAGCGTCATAAAAGAGACCATCTTGAACTGAGCGATTGGGTTTGTTCGGAGAAAGCGGTTGTGTGAGCGTGAGAGTGGTTACTGAGCGGATGTCTTGAGTGACTGATGTAGTGTTTAGCACAGCAGGATCTCCTGAGCTGTTTATATCATGTCTAGAAACGGTCCGAATCATATGGCAAACTATTGAAGTCCCAGTGCACGTCATATGAGGAGACCCGAGTAGTCTTGGTCGGCGTTTTCTGGAGCGATCTGCACCCAGAAATTATCGGATACAGGGTGCCGCCCTAAACGAGCCCCACCGGCCTTTCCCTGCGTGGCGCAGCCCCCCTGCTAAACCCCCTTCCATTACTTT
This sequence comes from Bimuria novae-zelandiae CBS 107.79, assembly GCA_010015655.1. NCBI lineage: Eukaryota > Fungi > Ascomycota > Dothideomycetes > Pleosporales > Didymosphaeriaceae > Bimuria > Bimuria novae-zelandiae. The sequence continues at coordinate 51,317 of ML976753.1, forward strand.
AAAATAAGTCATATTTTTCCGATGCAACGGCAGTGGCGCTCTGCCGAAATCCCGCTCGCCTCAAGTATGTACGTAGGGCTTCGCTCTGCGTTTTCGCGCACGGAAGGATCGGGAAGGTGTGGACGATGTTGAGGCTGCTACGTCATGCCTGGGTCCTGGATCACCAAATCGATATTGTTCTTCAGTATTGAGTCATGCGATCCTTAATCGAAGCCAAAGATAGGCATTGAACCGCAGCATTAAGGTCAAATCCAAAATTTCTGTACGCGAAGACGACATCTCGCGCATCTGGAGGGATTGTCACTCCTCCGCTCGCAGCATTCAAAATCCGATAACGATACTAGCAAGGCCGCCTGCTTGGCAGGTGAAAAACCCAAAGGCTAGCAGAGCGATCGTGGACCGTTTAACAATTAAACTCATTAGAGTAGCATACAAGTTCCTTCGCGTGCACTCACATGCAGGTATCGTTCAACAGCAACAGAAGGTGTGGAGGGGAAACATACATCTAAATCTGTACCATGTTAGCCCGATGTTTTGGAATTTGGTGCATGGAAAGACATTTTCTTTGTCTCGTCAAAGAATGGTTCGTGCGATGTCAGTTTGCGTCGAGGCTTTGTTCAAGCTGTCGCGAGGAGCAAAGATCGCGACCACCCACATTTCTGCCATAACTCAAATCGCACCCTTCCATTGTTGAACTGTCTGAAGCACACTTTATTGCATCTGCTCTATGCCACCCAAAAGAGGTTAATCATTCAAGTAACGGGTATGGTGATCAGTACTAACAACTCGAAGCTTTTAGACGTATCCGCGACGAGGCTGGTGTCGACGACATACCAGCACCAGTCCCCCAAGATGAGCCTGAGTCTCAGCAGGAGTCCTCCTCACCAAGCCCTCTGATCATGAATGATGACCTGCCAGATTTAGCTCCCCGCAATCCAGATCAGTACCCGTTTTCATTCTGGCCACCGCTTCCTTGGCCAGATGATCATGCCAGAGACGACTTAGCAGAGCTCCCACACAAGTGGCAAGCAGCTAATGCCCCACCAACAGCCAGCGGAGCTCGAAACGATTGGGAAGCAGAAAGAGATGCCGTGCGACAGGAATGGAACAATGCAGGAATACTTAGCGAAGAGTTCGCGAGCAGATGGGTTGGGGCTGGGTTTATAGGCCAAGGAGTTCACGGCAGCGCTGGACTCTGGGTAAATGTAGATGATGACAATGTCGTGACAGATGTAAGTTGTGTTCATCGTTCGTAGCATGCATTCCGATCTAATCCACAGCGATAGCGAATGGTGGCTAAGGACACTACCGCCTCAGATTTAAGTTGACGAGATCCAATCCAATGACGCAGTCAGTTGCCCAAAGAAATCTACATCCATCGGAAGATTGAGGAGTCGCGTCGAGACAGTACCAACAGCGGCGTGTCGCATCGAAGTCTGGCCCGATATAGAGGGGCGTCGATTAATGATGGGGAGCCAGAGATACAGGATATATCTTGATTTATACGAGTTCGGCGACCTCAATAAAGCGTTCGAAAAACTGAGTACTGAGCTCGAAGGGAAAACTTGGAAGGACGAGGAATACCGCGACAGGGGCTTACCTGAAGCTTTCCGCTGGTATGTCTTCCAAGAACTTCTGGATGCTTGCCTGGTATTCGAGCAAGGTACACGAGGCAGTGAAGCCAGGCCAGGGTGGCTTCCTATTGTTCATAACGATCTACACGTATCCAATATCTTCCTGGAAAAATCAACCGAAGAAGATGAGTTCGACCGGAAGGCATGCAAATTTTCGCGTAGTGATGGCTAATGTACTCAATGGCCTAGAATCGTAGCCGTAGATCTTGGTGAAGTAAGGAAACCAACTAGAGTATTGCGCAATCATGGCTAAATTGAGAAGGCTTTCACCGAACTTGGAGCCGGCGTACCTGGTGATCTGCTAACGTCGGATAATCCGTATTGTTACAGATACGCGGACCCGAATGACTGGTACGGCAACCCTTATGTACGTCTCTTGGAAACAAATATTTTTACACGAGCTAAATTAGCACAGGAGCAACACACTGGCTGCAAGTTGGACCACAAGATCACCACCAAGACCGATAGTAAGTGAAGCTTGCACACGATTGGGTCTGCACAAGTGCACAACACCCTGAGAATTTTAATTTTTTTACCAGACATGGTCCTTCATGAGTACCCAAACTGACTTTTCCTAATTTAAATCTAGTTTGGTATATTGGCGCCATCATGTTCATATTAATCACCACGACCGGTTACTACCCTGTCTTCGACGATAACCGAGACAAAGATTACAACGAAATCGACCATAAGCGCTACGTATCTCGATTCCATGGACTCTGTCCGAGCGTGACTTGATGTTTGGGAAAAGGTGTCCGACGAGTCGGGCTCATTCAAAGAGGCTAAGAAATACTGTAACTGCTTGTCTGCAAATGGACCCACGGGATAGGCTAGCATTGGCTTCCGTAAGGGACAAAGTGGCAAAATATAGGGCGGATTTCTTGCAAGGGAGGCTCGAAATACAGCCGGACTTGACACGATCAGTTGACCTAACTCTGAACGCTGAACAATTTCAAGCTAGCGAGATTGGGAACAAGCATCGTACAAGCAATGAATAAGAGGCAGCTGAGAAGAAAGGGGAGGCACCTGTAGACTTACAAGAGGGAGTTTCGGAGCACGACGAGGACGAAGTGGTGGACGAGGATCAAGAGGAGATACGTGAAGGTTCGAAGCTGGCAGCTTCAGAGGTTGCAGAGAGAGGACCAAGCGCAGGCAGAGAGGAGCCAGAAGTAGACAGATCTTCCAACATGGATATGATGAAGTGAGAGAAGATATTGGGAAACATGTTCGCACGATAATCCATATGCAATAGCTACACTCTCGAAGTTCTCAGGCACAGAATGTTTTCATGTATTTTCTGTAAATCTATCGTCAACCACAGTGTTCTCATGCCTTACACCCTTCCGGTACTTCCCGTAATACCCCCATCGACTATAATCTTCTGCCCGGTGATATATCTGTACTCGTCAATAAGTCGCTCGCCCTTGGTATGAGCCTTAACGTACCTACTCTCGTCACTCACCAAAAACAACGCCGCATTCGCGACGTCCCACGCATCTCCCATCCTTCCCATTGGTACCTGTCGCTCCCGCTCCTCTCTAAATCCTTGGTAATCCTTCCCATACCTTTCTGCAAGGCTCTTCGTATAAGGCGTATCCATCAACCCGGGCACAACAGTATTCAGTCGGATGTTCTTGTCTGCATACATGACTGCTGTAGCTTTGACGAACTGCATGATTGCCGCTTTCGTCGTATTGTAGGCGATTTGAGGCTTTCCAATGTACCGCATGCCTGCGATGGAAGAAATGCACACGATTGCTCCGCCTGTCGATTGCTTCTCCATGACTGGTAATACGTGATGACATGCCAGGTACACACTCTTCAGGTTGATATCCATCTGTGCATCCCATACTTCCTCCACCATCGTTGCTGGATCCCCCGGTTGCGACTGACCCACATTACATAACAGGATATCAATTCGTTTGTGCTTCTTCAGGCAGGCATCTATCAGTGCTTTAACAGACGTGGAGTCCGTCGCGTCTGTTGAGATGATGTCGCAAATCCCACCTTTTTCGTGTATCGTCTGGCTTGTCTTCGTCGTAGACGCGAGGGTGCGATTTCCACCAAAAATTCTGGCTCCTTGTCTTGCAAAATGTACTGCACATGCGGCGCCGATGCCCCAGCCTTCAGTTCCTGTCTGGCCCAGTCCGATCACCAGAGCCACTTTTCCTTTGAGATCGAGCATCATAGTAGGTGCAAAATTGGGACGGTGTTTCTACGATGGTAGATGCATCTGCGTGGGCTCCAACCAATTCCGGCCTAGCAAACGATGTCGTTATTGCGGAGCCTCCTTACCCCACCATGCATCTGAAAGCAAGCATAATGCGCCATACATGACTCGTCCGGGAGATGTACCTCCAATTCACCACCACAGCAAACGATCATGGCGGATTCAAACCAGCAGCACCCAAACTCTGACTACGACCTTAACGCACCCATACCTGGCGACGCACCTGGCCTTCGTCAGGGTCTAACGTCATATGGGGATGCCCACTTCTCGCTCTTCCTACGCAAGGTCTTCATCAAAGCACTCGGATACAGTGAAGATGCATTATCGCGACCCATCATCGGCATTGTCAACACGTACTCCAGCTTTAACCCATGTCATGCCAACATTCCACAGTTGATAGAAGCCACGAAAAGGGGCATACAGCTGAGTGGTGGTCTTGCAATTGACTTCCCGACCATCAGCTTGCACGAGAGCTTTGCAAGCCCCACAAGCATGTTTTTAAGGAACTTGATGAGTATGGATACAGAGGAGATGGTGAGGGCACAGCCGTGTGATGCCGTCGTCTTGATTGGAGGTAAGGGGTTTACAGTACCTAGTATGATTTGAGATTGATAACGACTTAAGGTTGTGATAAAACTACACCTGCCCAGTTGATGGGAGGAATATCTGCGAATAAGCCGATCGTGCATTTAGTCACCGGCCCGATGATGCCCGGGAGCCATCGAGGTGTGCGACTTGGTGCTTGTACTGATTGCAGAAACAATTGGGCTAGTTTTCGCGCCGGCACCATGGACGTCGAAGACATTTCCGCCATCAACGACGAATTGGCTCCGACAGTAAGTGAAACTGTGTTTCGAGGTACAACGACGTTGACCCAGTCAGGCTGGCACTTGTGGCGTGATGGGCACAGCAAGCACAATGGCTTGCATCCTCGTGGCCTTGGGCATGATGCCTATCAAGGGTGCCACAGCACCAGCTGTCTCATCAGCCCGATTAAGGATCGCTGAAGACACCGGAAAACTCGCGGTACAAGCAGCCGCGACGAAGCTTGCGCCGCAGCAAGTTCTCACGCGAGAATCGTTCTTGAACGCGATCACAGTGCTGCAGGCAATTGGCGGTTCGACCAACGCTGTCGTGCACCTTTTGGCCATCATCGGGCGTCATCCAGAAGTCGCGGGGACCATCAATCTTGACACTTTCGACGAGATCGGCCGGAGGACACCACTATTGGTGGATCTCAAACCAAGCGGAGATAATTATATGACGGACTTCCACAATAGCGACGGTATGCTAGCGTTGCTGCACGAGCTGAAGCCTCTCCTGTACCTAGATACCAGGACAGTTTCAGGGAAAACACTCGGCGAGGAGATCGCTTCCGCACCTCGGATACCTGTACCGCGCAACAGCCCAGTAAACTGCCTTCATCCGCTGGACGAACCGCTGTATCCTGCATCCTCTCTGGTTGTGCTCAAGGGGAATTTGGCACCTGGCGGTGCAGTCATGAAAGCCAGCGCCTCGAAAGATCGTAGATTGTTGCAACACAAGGGTAAAGCAGTAGTTTTTGCAAACTCTGCAGATCTTGCGCAGAGAATTGACGATCCAGCATTGGAAGTTGACGAGGATAGTATCTTGGTGCTACAAAATATCGGTCCCGTTGGGAATCCTGGAATGCCGGAAGCAGGGCTGATACCTATTCCGCGCAAGCTCGCAGAGCAAGGAGTACAGGACATGCTGCGATTGTCGGATGGAAGAATGAGCGGCACAGCTGGTGGAACGATTGTCCTGCACATATCGCCAGAGTCTGCAGACCCGGAGTCAGTCCTGGGCATCGTGAAAACTGGCGACGCCATCGAGTGCGACGTCGAGGAAAGAATTCTGCAACTCTGTGTTCCCGAGGAGGTGATAAGACGGCGAATTGAAACGAGAAAAGCAGAGCCTAAGGCGATTGGCAAAGCGGCCCAGGAGCACACCAGGGGCTATCGGGGGTTGTATATGCGATCCGTGAACCAGGCGAACCAAGGAGCGGACTTTGGCTTTCTAACGGCTGCGGGACCCTAGCAGCTAAGTTCCATTTGACATTGTATTAGTCCTGTGTGTTATCCCAGGATAAGCAATACAGTGTCTGACTTACACCTGCTTTGTACCTGGCCGTCTGATTACAGTTCGTCTGAGGGAACAACTGTCCAGTTAGCTGCGCACAATTTTGTCCCTAACATTCATTTTAATTCTCTCCTTGGAGTCTTTCCCCAATTGACCGCGAGCCGCACTTTTCCATCAAGGCTTGCACATTTTGCTCCAGATCAATATCTGTTACCGCATGTAGGGCGACTGCGCGTCGCACCGGGCCAGTCAACGAGACGGATTTATCCCACCACTTGCGCGTGTCTGCCGCAATCGTGTTCCTGCGCGCGTTTCTGAAGCCTGTTACGTTCCGAGGCGCGCCGGGCGCTGGGAGTTGCGGGGAGTGAAAAGGTGGATCAGGGGGAATGCTCCGTATCACCACAAATTGCTCTAGCGGAATTAGTCCGCGCTAAACCCTGGGAATACCACCGCTGACTGCAAGCCGCCTCCTCAACACAACAGAACCCCGAACGGTGGAACCTTGTTGGACGTACCCCAAAGCAGTGACAATTTTCAGTCAACTATACCGGTAACTTATTCACTGTGCGGTTCAATCATCTAGTCAAGGTAGCTTCCATTACTCCCACTGGCACCGTTCTGCCCAAGGCACTTACCCCCAGTTTCACCATGACCGAACTCGCGACTGAGCAGAGACAATATGTTGCCGCGAAGGACGCTACAGCTTTTGTAGAAGCAGTGTTGGTCAGAAACGGCGTCACAGCTGAGAATGCCGCCATCGTTGCACGTTGCCTTGTTGCAGCTGATCTACGAGGCGTTGACACTCACGGGATGAACCGAATACCCTCATACATGGAACGCATACGGCAAGGCGTCTTGGACGGTCTCGCAACGCCAAAAGTGACTCAAATCACACCAGTCGTATCGCAAGTAGACGCACAGAACGGTTTCGGCTTCCTCGCTGCAGACGCAGGCATGGCTGCTGCCATCGAAGCCGCAAAAACGTACGGCATCGGAATGGCCAGTATCAGACACTCGAACCACTTCGGTATGAGCGCATGGATCGTGCAAAAAGCTATCGATGCCAACATGATGAGTTTGGTCTTTACCAACTCTAGCCCCGCTTTGCCTCCCTGGGGCGGGAAGGAAAAACTCCTTGGCGTATCTCCGATTGCTTGCGGTGCGCCTGGGAAAGATCACGCCTTCATTCTTGACATGGCTCCCTCTGTTGCAGCACGCGGCAAGATATACAAAGCGAAAAGACGGGGCGAGAAGATCCCATTGGACTGGGCGCTGGATAAGGACGGCAATCCCACCGATGACCCAGCAGCAGCCCTCGATGGCGGTGTAATGCTGCCTATGGGTGGTCCAAAGGGGTCCGGCTTGGCTATTATGATGGATGTGTTTTCCGGTGTATTGTCGGGCTCTGCATACGCAGGCCACGTTACTGGTCCGTACGATCCATCGAAACCATCTGATGCAGGCCACTTCCTGGTTGCTGTCAAACCAGATCTGTTTATGAGTCTGGACGCTTTCAGAGAGCGGATGCAGTACCTCTATGATAGGACCGTGGGTGCGGAGAAGGCTACCGGCGTGGATCGCATTTACTTTCCGGGTGAGCTTGAACAGCTCGAGCAGGAACGCAGGGAGAAGTCTGGAATTCCATTAGTTCAAGCAGAGATTGATGCATTGAATGCAGAGTCACAAAAGGTCGGGGCGCCGCCTTTGGTGGTCAAAGGCTCTGTATAAGATATTCTAGGGAAGCTGAAAATTCGTCATGGACCTCTTTTACGCCGGCTCTGCCTTAGCCGTTGGAGTGCTGCTGCCTGAACGACCAACCATCTCCTCTTCATGTACCGGAGGTTTCCTCCCCAGGTCGAGTTTTCCCTTCCTGAAATCCATGAGACCCACCGGAGAAGCATTATAACGCGTCCCATCGATCGCCGGAGCATCGACACCTTGCAAGTACTAGTAATACATGTATGTTCCCACGAAGAATCCGCCGCCGATAATATTGCCGAGTCTGGCCGGGATAATGCCTTTCCTGATGTAGAGACCAACAGTGAGGTCCGGTGTATTGCACCAAATTCCCATTGGCACTAAGAACATGTTCGCAACGACTAAACGACAGTGAGTATACCGTAGACGAGAACGAAGCGTAGGATGGCGTACCGTGGTCAAAATCGAGACTGATGAAAGCGAAAGTCGGCCACCAAATTCCTACCATCATTGAAACATATTCTCGTCCACTAAGGCCCAAGAAGCAAGCAAGGCACACGAGCCAGTTGGCGCCGATGCCTTTGAGGAACACCTGCTGCCACTTAGGCGTGACTTGTTTGGCTGTGACGAAAGTGCGAACTTCGGCGGCGTAGGTAGGTACATCGAAAACGCCACCGTACCCTACGATGATGGCCACGATAAACAACGAGCCCGAAAGATTTCCGAGGAACGTTAGAATCCAGCGCATGAGCATTCGTGGGATTGAGAGGCGGCGATAAAGAACGGCAACGGTCGTAAACTGTCCCGGTTAATACTAGCAATGGAAAAAGTAGACTCGAGTTGAGAACGAACCAGGAATGAGCCGGTGCAAAGATCGGATCCAGTGAGGATGATCGCGCACAAGCCATAGGGGAAGATCAAGGCCGATATTGTACGGATGAGGCCAGGTGCATTTTCCTGGTACCAGAGAACCGTGTTCGTGCTCAAGACGGAGGCACAGGCGAACGATAGCAACATGCCGGCTATGATTCCCGACATGAGTATCTTGTCAATACGTATGTTGGCTTTTGCGACTCCAGCTCGAGAGACCAGCTCGGTCGTCTCGGCCGGTGTATAGCAATTGAAATTCATACCGAGGCCAAGGAACTAGGTGAAAAGACGCTGGAAAAGGGGGCCAAATGCCTTTGCCTTTGATTCCTTCTCGCGAGCAGGGTTGGTCTTATATGGGATTTCGTTCACCAAGACGCGCTATTGCATATCTTAACAACCCGCGCTTGTGGTCGAACTTGCTGATCGTCCATTTTGACAAGGTTCTCCAACACGCCCCACAGTGAACACTCCAGACGGAGGAGGTACATGTCTTACCTAGTACTAGTCGCGATGTAGCGGTGGACAATGAATGGATGATTTGGAGTGATCGTCGATCTCACGACTCGTTATCATCAAATTGGGACATAAGTCGGGCACCCTAGTTTCCGACACCCCATAGTTTCCGACAGCCCCGCAACCTCGCCCCCCACCATGCACTACAACCAAATATTAACTTTAAATAACTTAATTTTTCGCTAATTTTAAAAATATTTTTTATACTATTTTCGCTACCTTTAAATAGCTAGATATATAGAAGAAGATGTCTAGAATACGCTTATAGACCTTAAATCTAGGGTCGCTTTAGCTACTACTACTACCTAATACGGGGTCCTACGTAATACTCTTCGCGGCCACTTTAATAGTGCCTAACCCTATTAGTACGCTTACGATAGTAAATAATAGCTTATAACTATTTAAGAAGAGCTTCTAGAGAAATAAATTCTTTAATAAGAAACTTTTAATTATACGCTAACGCACGCGCAAGTATAGGCTATTATAATTATTATTCTTAAGTAATAAGGTAACTATAAGAACCTAAGGAAGAAGTAGACTAGTTATTTTATATAATGCTACTTAGCTATTAAGTTAAAGTTAGGTCGCTAGACTAGCTAGGAACGCGTAAATAAGGCTACTCTAGAAAATATTAGGCACTTATTTAACCTGTATAAAATAGTAAGCTAGATTCCCCCTTAGCGCAGGTATAATACTAACAAAGGTAGTATTATAAAGGGCTAGGGCATTAATAGGCTTGTTATAGACTCCTCGCAAGAGAGCCTAAACGCTATACTAGTTAAGATAATAAATACTCGCACTTAAACCTCTATAGTAGAGTATATCTCTGCGCTCGGCGTCGCTCTAGACCCCCTTATTATCTTTAAGGCTAAGAGCATCTAGGAGCAGTGGTTTAAGAAGGAGTTTTTGGCTTAGAACCTAGGCTAGCATGTTACCTTTTCGCAAAATAGATAGATAAGTAATAACATCGCTGTCAAGTGGCTAGAAAAGGTATTTTTACCACAGACTAAGCCTAATAATCCCTCTAAGGCACGGTTACTTATTGTTAATAGCTATAGTAGTTATACTTTAGACAAATTTATAACTATATATTACTTAAATAATATTTACTTACTCTTTTTCCTTGCTTATACTTTACATCTACTTTAGCCTTTAGATTTGGGCTATTTCTTAAGTCTGAAGGCGGCGTATCGGCGCTTTGTCGGCGAATATATAGCTTAGACAGATAAAACAAAGCTTAGGAAGGCTAAGTTTCTCGAATTTTATATAAAAGCACGTAAAATTGGCCTTTGAGAGCAGTGCATCCAATCTAGGTAGAAGGTAATAGGCTTATACCCTAAGAGCGTAAGGAAGCCTTTAGGTTCTCGCTAGGTAGTAGTGCGCGAACGGCCGTTAACACCACCCCCTTCTACTATAGATATTAGGACGCCAAAACGCGGCAGCGATGTTGTAAAGCTATTTTTTAAAAAGAACTTCTTACTAACTACACAATAATACGTTTAGCTTACTACTATAGCGTTTAACTATACCTTAATAATAATTACTATATAAGACTATAAGATTGCTTCCTTGCGTAAGCAGGTAGAGCAAGCTAACCTGCTAAAATACTATAAAGTTATAACTAATCTAAATAATCTCTTTATAAGTCTTGCAAAAGTTCTCTTTTAAACTAATTAAAAGCCTGCTTAACGTGTTTGTAAGGTAAAAAGCGTAGAGTAAGGGGTTGTTATTATAGAGGAAGAGAGTAGCTTTAAGAAGGAAGTAGAGTAATTATTAGTGTAACGTTTAGCACGGAATTAATAACTAACACGATAGTATCTTAATTATAATTTAAGTGTAGATAAAGAAAGCAATTAAAATCCTTTAAATACGATTTTTTTAATGCTTTTTTAAAATTATTTGATGAAGCTGTGAGCACATTCGCAACGTAGAGTGGTGGCAGCGGCGAAATTTGGCGGGGTGTCGGAAAATGGGGGGTGTCGGAAACTAGGGTGCCCGACTTACTGATTCATAGGTCATTGTTTCTGCAGTCATGGCCTTCTGTCGGTATCTAAGCGAACGGCGGGTGGTGGTGGTTCTGTGGCGCGAACAAGATTCGCCCAGTTCATAATTGTGGAGCTTGAGGATCATAGATAAACATTGTACAGTGCGGTGCTGGGGTGATTCTTGCTGAGTCATGCGAGTGCTTAACGTGTTCCACCAAAAATCACAAAAACCGTGCCTTAATATTTTAACAATAGCTTAATATTAAATTCTAAAATTTTATAACTACCATTGCATGACTATTTTAAGACTATTATTTAACCTAGAAGGTAATTCATTATGCAATTCTAGAGATATGGCAATTCGGCTCAAAATTGGGGGCCAAAACTCAATATCTTGATAACGGCTGGGTCTATCACCCTAGGACTTCAACAGGAGTCTCAAAGTAGGTATAAAGGGCTTATTATAAAATTTTACAATTTATTATTAAGCTGTTGTTGAGATATCAAGGTATGGTTTTTGCAATTTTTGGTGGTTTTCGGGGTGGACGGGATGGTGGTGGAACACGTTTAACTCATGAGATGGCTGAGTCATGTTGTAGAGTCGCCACATCGTTGTAAACTTCCAACAACCGCGACATTCCACTGCAGACAGCAGCGACGTTCACAGCAACATACATATGCTAATCTTGACAGGTTGTATACCCAGATCCCTGTCGAGTGCGAGGTTTTTGTTCACAAGAGTATCGCTTACGGGCCCTGCGTCGATCGGATACAAACATGAACCTCGCGGTGGGTATGAATCTTAAGTCTTGTTTAAGGGTCCTGACCCTCTATCGAAGTGCGCATTTTTATCAAGGTCGCCTGCTACATCCCATCAAAAGATAATGTGTCGGTTTCTCACGTGGCTGTCGCAGTCTAACCTTGTACGCTGGTCGTATCGGCATCTGGCGAACGGCTGAAAGTGACCCCCAGCCTCGAGGACAACCGCTGTACATCATCACCATCATCACCATCATCCAAATTCGTATCGCATCTGCATTTGCCCGTGTACAATGTCATTTTTTTCGTAACCAGCTGCGATGAGTCAGGAGTGTAAGGCCTACTGTGTCGCGTTGAATGCGCTGTCGTACGAGCTAAATTCTGCCAGCCACCGCAAGCGACAAGAAGTCTCCTGCGCCGCCAGTCATTTCTATAACAGCAGCCCAAGACGACATTTTTGATCATGACACGCGGGATTTTCTGCAGGAGTGGGAAAACAAATACGCTGGTAATGGGGCATCTGTATCGCAGGCGGAATTCTTTGCGCCGGTCGACCTACTCGCTACCGGCGATGTCTCAACGTCAAGAAATGCCATACTTGAGGAAGACGACATCCCGTTACATCCATCGGCGCCTCGAATCATCATCAGCGAGCCTGATGCAATCGCACCAGAACCACAGTCAGTGTTGAGGAAAGCTTCGCGACTTAACAAGAAAACATCATTTCTTAATGAGTTAAGCCACGCAGGCCCAACTGGACCATTATCGCCCCAACGAAGACACAGCATTATCAGTATTGTGCCTGAACGTCATAAGTCCAGCGATGATCGGTCCGTGACAAGGGGAGCCTTGCCGCGGCCGACTGTCCAGCCGTGGACAACCACCGAGATCCATCCTAAGGGTGGGTGCAAGATGAGGGTACGATACGTGGCTGGTGGCACCGCTGTCGATGTTGTAGCTGTATATCTATTCAACTCTGCGTCGTTGAATCCGCTCGACCGCGATGCGGATCTTGCCCTATTCAGTCATTCCGATCATGTGGAGTCGCGTAAAGGAGAGGTTTCGCCTACTCGAAAGGTCCAGCGAGCACGAACTGATATTGGAAGGCAATCAAATCAGGGCGCTTTCGAATGTGCCGCATTGAAACAGGGGGTCGCACATCATCAGACGGATGCGCAAAGATCTCAACGTAAGTATGTCAACTGGTTGGCAGATGCCGACATGCTGCAAACGAAAATTCCTGGGATGCGCCTTGTCACTATTGGCTTCGACATCAAAAGCAACCTCAACTTCGAGGCAGCTGCGCGACAATTGCATGACTATCTTCAGCAGCACCGCAACGAGCGGCCTACGATACCTATGATATTTTTAGGGCATAGTCTAGGGTGCTTGTTCATACTTAAAGCTCTATCGGACTACGAAACCAAGTTACCCGCCGCTGACGCCATGCTGTCGGACACAGCGGGCCTTTTTCTCTTTTCCAGTTATTCATCTTTTCCTCCAGCTCGAATCCAAGCCCTTGCAAATATGTATGGCGCGAAGCACACCGAAAGGATTTTCAGTGAGCTTTCTAAAAACTCAACAGTAGAACGGATCAGCAAAGCAGCGAGAACTCGACTATACTCCCAGCATCAGACTAGCGCGGTGTCAAGCGCTGAAGGGGAAGCGAGAAAGAACAACAAGGGTGTGTCGATCGGCTTCCCAATATTCCAGGTCTTTGCGCGAGACGAGGTCGATCCAAGCTCATTGACAGCTCTCCTCGGTACACCAGTGCGAACAATCACCGTTGCAAAAGATTCATCCAGCGTTCTCAAGTTCCCAAACTCGCAAGACAGCGATTTTCTTCACTTGACGATGCTGATGCAATCTGCCTTGCAAACACATAAGCTTCTCCACGCGGCAGTTTCCGGTCGGGTCGATGAGATTCATTCGTTGATTCGCAGAGGCACAAACACCAATTTGCGAGATCGATGGAGCCAGACAGCGTTGCAGATCGCTGTCCGGATGAACCATGAGGATGTGGTGGTCAGACTATTAGGTGCGAAAAACATGGATCCGAATGTGCGAGACCGGTTGGGGAATGCGCCTCTTCATTACGCGGTCCGAAACACGAACGAGGCCATTGTACGTGCCCTTATCCATAACGGAGCGGATATTGGCCTCGAAAATCAAAGGAAACGAACCCCTAAAGATCTTGCGGAGAAGCATAGATCTCGAAGGCACATTACGAAGTTGTTGAAGAGCAAACTGATGAGCGGCCCGGATCAGAGCTTTTCCAGCAAATTGATAGGAAATGGCAAGGCCCCGACGTCTGGGGACGGCATTCTAGCATGCAAGAACTTCCAAATCACGATTACGGAGATCTACGCCACCAGGAACAGCGATAAGCATTGGAGTGTTAATGTCTCGGTGGAGGCACTACTCTATGGGACAAGCACTCTTAACGAGATATTGCATCAAGTTAGGCCACGAGCAGTAAAAAAAGAGTCACCGGTTTGTACATGGATTCACGTCCCTGAGAACAATATGGTTTGGATCGAAGATCTATTCGCCAAGCTTCGTATGCACCCAGCAATATGGCAAGACACAAGGAGATCCGTTACAGACTCACTACGCAATCGAGCAATAACTCCTCACTTTAATGCTGGAGATAGACGATCCCTATTCTTGCCCTATATTAGCTTTGAAGCGAACTTTCGACAAGCTAAACGAACAACATACACTCATGTTATCGATGCAACGTATCAGCAGCAAAGGAACGCGCAACTGCCCTTTACAACGAGCGCGCTCGCGGCTTTGACAGAAGGGAGCAGTCGGGCAAGTACCAGTGATCGCAGGCCCCTCCTTCAGGTTCCGGAGGGAATCAATCTCGAGAGCTACCCGTACCTTGAAGAGGATTCTGACTCTGACTTCTCAGAGATCCTTGAGCCAGATGATCCGGATGACTTGGAGGAGGAAGAAAAAGCATCTATCAATGCCTACTTGTACAATCCACCAGCTTTGCACGTACGCCGGACGCTTGATCAGTACTACTACCACATGTTGGAGAGTACTCACGAGCGCGATATAGACCAAGTTGTGTCACGGTGGGCTCAGACCGTCATCCAGGAACCACGACACAACATTCTCATGGTTGATCAGCTTTGGCTATGGGTTGGTCAAAACCGCGAGCCTGCTGCACCGGGCGAGATTGAAATGGAAATGTTGAGGCGCCGCGATCATAGCAGTGACAGAGCGGGGGAAAGATCGCCTCACAGACACAGCGAACACTACGTTGTTTCATGTTTCCCTAATCGAATAGGGAGCGGTCAGCTTTCCTACCGCACGCTAGATGATTTAAGATTGCGCGTCTTAGACCCCAGCAGCCGCAAGAGGGACCCCATCCACCAACCAGAAGACCTCGTGTCACGAATCCTGGAAACCTGCTGCAGTACTTTCGATAGAATGCAAGATGTGCAGATGCTTCGATTCTTCCAAATGTTCGAAGATTCAGTTGGGACTATCGACGACAAGGAAAGTCGCCTTTTCCGTGACTTCCAGCGAGGGTCCAATCGACTACTTGAGCTGGATCACGGGAACAAATACTACAACGAGAAGAAGAACGCTCTTTTGACCGACCTGCTCGACATCAGGGAAGAGATCAAGCTTCTCGTGGAAGTCAAGGACATCCGCGACGAAGTCAACATCATTCTCACCGTCTTGAACATACAACGAACGCTTGTCGATCAAATGAGTCAAAGCTCCTCCTATGAAGATGACTCCCTCCTGCGGACCCCAATCGTCAAGAACATGATCCTGGCAGATATCAACGATTTCACCAAGCTAGACGGGCAGGCCAGAACCATCCAGGAAAAGCTGAACACGCTCATGGACCTCAAGCAAAAAGCTGCCAACGCTTGGGAAGCAAAAGAAGCGCGCGAAACGGCCGTCGCGACCGGCAAGCAAGGCAACACAGTGCTCGTCTTCACCGTCGTCACCATCATCTTCCTCCCCTTGTCCTTCATGTCGTCTTTCTTCGCCATCGGCATCGCTGCTTTTCCCCGCGACCCCGCGAGCGGAGGAGTGAACTGGCCGTTGGGCACCGTCATGGGGATCCTATTCGGTGTCGCGCTTTCCGTTTCTATTCCCCTCATTATCTTCGCGCTGAACATGGATTACTTCACGGCGTTGTATAAGGAGTTGAGGTATAACTATCTTGCGGTGTTGGGCATGAGGGTTATACCGTTGCTTCCGCCACTGGGGTCGAGCGAGGGGGCGACGGCGTATCGGAGACGCTGGACGCGGCTACTTCAGCAGTATCGCGAAGATTATATGAAGAATGACAATGAGGTGATGGAGAAAGTGGAGATGGGACACAGAGGGGAGCTTGGTACGAGTTTTCCTTCGACGGCATCGTCGCATACGTTTGTGGATGACAGCGAAGACGCTGGCTCGGCGCGTGCACGGCGCAGTTATCGACGGTTTCGCTCGAAAAGGAAGACTGAAGACGATGAAAAGTTAATCGAGAGTTAGTGAGATACGCAGCATACTGTACAGTTTCGTTCGCATGATACATAGGCGGGTAGCCGTCGCTTTGCGCGTCAAGTCGTACCGGGATGGGTTATCCATGGATGCGTTTGAATAGGCGTAAGCCGTCACGGTCAACCACGGGCAAAGCTACAATTCCTCCGCGAAGGACCTCCCTCTCAGTACGATGCTCATATTTTTTGGTTTACAGCGTGTCACAGCGTACACGCACGCTATGCGACTACTCCATACGGGGTATCTTTCCCTCCACGCGCGTCCTTGGACCAGAAAACAGTATAGCACAGTTAAGTTTACATATCTTACAACACCGGAACGCAGTATTTACGCGTCCACACCCAGCCTGGCCAGACTCTCTTCTCTACCCAGAAGGATCATGACGTCGTAAATTCGCATGCCCTCTTCCCGATCCGTAAGCGCCTTCCTCAAGTAATGATACACGTCCTTCGCGCCAGCCTTGCCCTCAGGCCGCGCATCGATAATCGCCTTGATCTTGGCGTTCAGCTCGTCTCGATTCCACTCCTTGACGTCCTGTAAAGCCTTGACTTGCTGAGGGATGCCCTCAGCTGACGCCACGGACTTGGAATGGCGTAGGAGCTGGAACATGAAGGAGTTGCGGTAGACGAATTCGTTTGCGTTGGTATAGTTCTCTGGGTCGGCTTGGATGACGCGCTTCACGTAGTCGTCCAGGAGGAACGAGTTTCCCTTCAGCCTCTTTAAGTCGTCATATTTGTAGGCTGAGTCGGGCTCAGTGAGGAGGCGGAGCACGTGCTGTACCATCTCATCGAGGCCTTCGCCGCCGGCCTTAGCTCGCAGGGCGGCGTGTTTGCGCTGCAGGAACTGCAACTTGCCGAAGGTGACGGTGGTGTTGCCTTTGGTGAACTTGAGCGAGAACGTCTTGACCAGGTCCTTCAGGTCCATTACGTCCGACTTTTCCTGGTGTGACCAGCCGAGGAGGGCAGCGAAGTTTGTCAGTGTTTCTGGGAAGATCTCCATTTCTTGGAACGCGGTGATGTCGGTGTCGAAGTTGCGCTTCGATAATTTGTTCCCCTGCTCGTCGACGAGAAGACCGACGTGTGCGAACTCCGGCGGCGTCCAGCCAAACGCGTTGTACATGGCAATATGCTTGGGTGTAGAGGGCATCCATTCCGACCCTCGTATTACGTGCGTGATCTTCATGTGGTGGTCGTCCACAACGTTCGCGAGGTGGTAGGTTGGCAAGCCATCCGACTTCAAAAGGATAGGGTCCTCATAGGCAGTCTCGACAACGTGTCCGCGGCGCTTGAGCGGCTTGAAGGTACCATACACAAGGTCTTTGTAAGTGGGGTATTGGTCCGGAACGCGGAGTCGTATGACGTGCGATTCGCCTTTGGCCGCGCGGTCCTCTGCTTCTTCCTTCGGTATGTCGGCGCATGTTCGGTCGTAGTCTGTGGCCATGCCCATCTTGTGCCGCTGCTGCGCGAGCGCATTCAGTCTTTCAGCCGAACAGAAGCAGCGGTACGCATGCCTGTTATCCAATAACTTGTGCGCATGCTCTCGGTACAACTCGCTCCGCTCCGATTGTCTGTATGGGCCATATGGTCCCCCCACTTCTGGCCCTTCATCCCACTGGAGACCTGCCCATCTTAGGTCGCGGTAGAGGCGCGTTTCGGCGTCAGCTACAGTGCGCTTTTGATCTGTGTCTTCTATTCGTAGAAGAAACTGCCCACCTGTTGCTTTTGCGAGAAGATAGTTGAATAGAGCGGTTCGAAGTGATCCCAAATGGAGATAGCCGGTCGGCGAAGGAGCGAATCGTGTACGTGCCGGATTCGATGGCAGGGCGAATAGTTTGGAATTAGTGGCTGCGGTAGTCGACTTTGCTCGCCTTGGAGAACGCGCAAGTCGAGCAAGACATGATCTACACGTATAAGCGGGCAATTGGGGTCTTAAGAGCATCGAAAACGACATCTTCTACGTTGACAAATGAGTGAGCTGCGCGGTCGCGTCGCATCGGAAATCCGCGGCAGAAAAGGCTACACCGCCTTCGGAAGAACAGTCGCGCCGACGTCAGTTCCGAATTGGTGGAATCTGCGTCGCGCAGTTGCCTTCAGTTTCAGTCGGCGATTTTTGTTTGCTGATAGCGCCTGTAGATAGCCTATCCTTTGTGTAGACATTGCGACGCGACTACCACTAACTGTCCGCAGTCTGAGAAGATTTCCCACTATCCATCGCAGTCAACAGTACGACACATCTGCCTAGTTGGAAGCTCTGCTAATTTTATCCCAGTGGAAGAAGAAATCGACCTCTACGGTAAGATGACCGACCACAAAACCTCGACCATGTCTGACGAGAGCAGAGATCCTCTCCATTTCTAAAGGAGCAAGCAAGGCGGAGATCAAGAAGGCTTACCACAAAGTATGCATACCCCGCGTATACCCCGCCATGCCTCCATGAACTTCCACTACAAAACCCATGAGGTAGCTCTATTAACTCTGACGGTAGGCCGCACTTTCGCACCACCCCGACAAAGTCGCAGAATCTGAGCGCGCCGAGGCCGAGGTCCGCTTCAAAGCAGCGAGTCAAGCCTACGAGATCCTTTACGATGACGAGAAGCGACACCTCTACGATACCCATGGCATGGCTGCCTTCGACCCGTCGCGAGGCGGCGGCATGGGCGAGGGACCCGACATCAACGACATTTTCGCACAAATGTTCAGCGGGATGGGCTTCGAAGGTGGGATGCCGGGCATGGGAGGTATGCCTGGAATGGGCGGCATGCCAGGTGGACGGAGGCAACCTCGCAAAGGCCAGAACGTAGAACGAGAATACGAAGTCACCCTAGAGGAGCTGTACAAGGGCAAGACGACTAGGTTCACGAATTCTAAACAGATCGTGTGCGACAAGTGCAAGGGAAGCGGTGGCAAGGAGGGCGCAAAGTCACATCAATGCAGCCAGTGCAATGGGCGAGGTATGTTATCATCATCGCCAGTGATGCTGGGGTCGCTAATCATTATCAGGTCAGAAGGCGGTTCTCCGACAAGTAGGCCCCGGCCTCGTCACGCAGGAAACCGTTCCCTGCGGCACTTGCCAAGGCACTGGCGAAATCATACCCGAGAAGAACCGCTGCAAGAAGTGCAAGGGAAAGAAGGTCGTCGACGGTAAGAATGTTGTCGAACTCTACATACCCCGCGGCGCCCGACAAGGCGACCGGATCGTCATCGCGAACGAGGCAGACCAGAAACCGGATCAAGAGCCTGGAGATGTTATTTTCGTCATCGAGGAAGCGTCGCACGATACTTTTGACCGGGCAGGTGCGGATTTGAAGGCCGACCTCAACATCACCCTCTCGGAAGCGCTCACCGGCTTCAACCGTGTCGTGCTTACACATCTGGACGGCCGTGGTATTCAGCTGAACGTCAAGCAGCCTGAAGGAAAGGTTCTGCGACCGGGTCAAGTACTCAAGGTTCCTGGCGAGGGTATGCCGATGAAGCGCAGCGATGCCAAGGGCGACCTGTACCTCGTTGTCGAAATCGAGTTCCCCGAAGACGGCTGGCTCAAGGACGACGCTGCCATAAAGCGCGTTCGCGATGTGCTACCGAAGCCAGAGCCCGAAGACGACAAGCCCGAAGATATTGAGGAGGTCGAAATCGAGTGGGACGTGGACGTGGAAGAGTTCGGCGCAGGCAGCGGGGATCCTCGTGCGGGAGGTGAATGGGAGGACGATGACGACGAGGAGGCGGGCGGTCCGCAGTGTGCGACACAGTAAAGTCAAAAAAAGAATGCCGGATGGCACTTGCATGGGACGGCGTTGGCAGGTTTCCTAGACTCCGGAACGACGGATACGAGTTGTGCATGGGATCATGCGTAGATATCTTAGCGTCTCATGTGGACGTATGTTTCAAACTCTTTCTACCATCGGGACCTATCGATCTGTCCCGGCCTCGGTTGCAACGCAACGACATAGACGATTCATCACATTTCATGCTTTGTGGGAAAGATGGGCTCTGGTCATTGGTATTGTCGGCGCTGACTTTTGTGCGGCTCGTCGTCTCGATGGACGTTGCAATGTAACAATCGCTGTGCATGTCCCGCCGGTACCACGGCAGGCTAATACCTCGGTCTCTTCGTCGTCCTCCAACGTGCTGACTCCTAACATGAACCATGTCTGGGTATCTTCACCATGAGCTTGGCGTAATCGTTCTCTGCCACTTCGCTGCCACTTCGCTGCCACTTCGCCGGGCTTTGAGTACTGTGCTATACGGACAGAAGGGATGCAGTGAGCTCACTGCGTGACTCCCTCATGCGGCGCGATCAGGACCACCGAGTCACCTAAATACCAATCAGCACGGTCGTCCTTGGGCGTGGGAAATTCACCCACCTCGCACGAAAAGCATTTCTGACTTCTTCTTGACAGTCTGCCCGCAAATCAGCCCATGCCACGAATCCATGCACCAAAATACTGACCCTCACGCGCGGCTCTTGGTCCTCTTCCTCCTCCTCCGCAACGAATATCGTTTCTTCGACGTCTCCGAGCACAAGGTTGCAGTGGCTGTCGTATGCCTGCCACCCAGTCAGCTTCACTCCCTTCACTTCGCAAGCTCGAGCGTACATGCAGGCGGCCCTTCAATTCGCGGTCGCCGCGTAATTTCACAATGACAATCTCGTCGATGCAGAGGCGCACGAGGTCGAGCGGTTCGTTGCTAGCCTCGTCTCTTTCGTCCATGGTAGGCGGTCGTAGGACGAATGTGAAAGCTTCGTCCGTGCTCGTCGAATGTTATTCCGCTGCGCGTTCGAGGTTGAGCTCCGGCCTGCGATCGGCTAACGACTTGGCATGGCGGGGCGGCGGCTAGCCTTTTCGGTCACCAAAGCGGTACGTCATTGCCTAGAGCTTTTGCTACCACGCGCCAAACAAGTCCACACCTGTGTATCACAAATTGTCCTGAAACACAGTCTCTCGCTTTCCAACACGTACACGAGTCAGTATAGTAGCCATCATGGATGCCGAGATGAAACAAGGCAATCCGCTCCTCGAGGCTCTTCCGCCCGCAACCGACTACCTCACCTATCTCACGCTGGTCGAGCAGGTGCTTACAGAGGACAACTTGCCAACTTTGCACCAAGTACTCCAGGACAGGGAACTGGTGACGAATATTGGCTGGGACTTGGTTCACATATTGCTTCCGCTGCTTCCGTCTTCGGAAGAATGCCTCCAGGATGTTGCGGCCAAGGGCAATCCGAGGGAGGTCATCTTGAAGGTCACGGAAGCCTTACGACTGCTGGAGTTTGAAGAGCTGGAGCAGGATTCTGACGAAGAGGAGGAAGAGGAGCCAAAGACAGGAGCATCGAGTAAGGCAGCAGCAGCAAACATCGATGAGTCAAGCACAACGGCTGCGCTTCATAGCGACGTGCTTCCACCACTGCCCGTTCTGAAATTCGAGGTCTTACTGGATTTATTGAGCACGCTCCACGGTCGTGTCAAAGCAAAATATCCCAGTCGCTTTCTAGCAACGAGTCTGCAGGCGGTATTGACGGCATACAACCGCGCCACATCACACCGGGATGAGCTCACGCTGTCTGCGATCAAGCTTATCAAGACACTTTCGGGGACTAAGAGACCCCATCTCCCTCCCCGCACACCCAGTGGCAACTTGCTTCGGACCATTTCGAATCGCATGGAGCCGGATCCGGAAGCGCAGAGCGAATCGCCTACCGTAGATGAACAGACACTTACTACTCGCCTGTTCCAGTCTTTTCTGACCCACATTATGGAAGACTACATCCTTACCATCAGCTCAAAAGACGATGTTCCGGGTTTCGCATGGTCAAGCAGACTCATGGAGAAGTACGAGCCGAGCCGGATAGTGCCAGGAAAGAAAACGTATGCGTCTCGCTTCGCCGAGGAGGACACCCTCAAGTCACGCGCCGCTATCGTCGGACAACTCGTCGCCTTGGCACAGGATCTCGGCCTCAAGACCTCGGAGCTGGTGGCTACGATCATGGACCCAGAGAACGAGAAACAGGGCATACCCAGCGAAGAAGACGAGCCACCCAATTCGGCTGAAGACATTCCGCTATCGAAAACGGGTGCATTGCTTCTATACACAGCGCGGACAGTAAAGCAAGAGCTCTACACCAACGTCTCCAGCGAGGACGCCCCCTTCATCCACATCTTCCCCGACCACTCTACTATACTTCAAAATTACATCGGTGTTATCGGCCAGCAAACCGTCGGTATGGAGCCAGAAGCCCTCCTTGACGCTGTTCTCGCACTTGGCTTAATCGCCGTCGAGAAGAACGCAGTCGGCGAGCCCAACGACGACGACTCTTTCGCAAAGTATCTGCAGACAACATCTCTTATTTCAGCAAATTCACCGTCGTCCAGCTTACGATACCACGCGCACTATCTCACATCCACAACCCTTCGCTCCCATCCCTCAAGCATCGTGCGTCTAACATTCATCCGTGACACACTCGAACACTGTCCGTACGAAAACCTCAAGGCGAGCGCAGTCACATGGCTGAAAGGCGAGACACTCGAAGCCAACTCCAACGTCCCTCCCTCAGCGTCCTCCTCTTCCTCTCATGCCGCGCACGACGCCACGCACGACACCGACAGCGAAGACGCATCCATCTTCTCCACCCCTGTCGCCCTACACACCACGGCTCCCTTCCTCTTCCCCGACCTCACATCTACATATACCCCAACCATGGACCTATCAGAAGCCTTCATTCAGTTCAGACAGGAACTCGGCTTCTATCTCGCGGCCTTGAACTTTTACTACCTCCTCCTCACCGCAAAGCCGCTGCACGACGTTCTAGATATCCGCGCGCTGCGCAGGGAGAGTCAGTTGGAGGGGCACTATCTAACGCCGCTGAATGAGGCGGTGGGGAGATTTAAAGAGGCGCTGGAGGAGGGTGGGGAATTGGTGGGGAATGAGGGTAAAGAGTGGGTTGGGCAGGCTAGGGGCGAGGTCAAGCTTTTGGAGCATGTTATTGGGCGGGTGGAGATGGCCGGGAAGGCGTTGTGAGGAGCAGGAACTGAGAGAGTGTGCGGTAACTGTGTCGGATGTGTATGGCCGCATACGTGTTTGGCTGGTGCGATTACTGGGTCTATGGAGTTTGCGTGCGGTGGTGTGGGTGGGATTGAATGGTGGCAAAGTGGGCTTTGATGTAGTTTCACGCGTGACGAGATACGAGCAATGATGTGCCATGATTGGTATGACTACGCAAATGATATTGTGTAGATATTACTTCATTCTGTTTGTTGGCCAAATAACGGTGCGTGTGGAAGATGTTGACACCCCTTCGCGGTGCTATGTTGTTCTCCTCTTTCCCGGAAAAGCCTCACTGATTATCTAGTTGGGGCAATGTGATTGGAAGGGGATAGGTATGGTAGCCACTATGTTATGAAGGGCGTCTGTGATAGTAGTCGCATCTGAAAGATAACTGGGGGATTTACTACCCTATTGCGGTATGTTGATAGTAATCTCTAGGCAAATGAGAAGTGCACAACTCATTCTGGTATGACTTGACGCACGAAGCCATGTCTAGACGCTTTTTTTAATGTGGTCTGGTAATACTGGGCTTTTTTATCTCTTAAATGGTAGCTAATGATACTCATGGTTATTGGTTGAGGGCTTCGGCGTTCAGGTTGTAATCTGCAAAAACACGGTGATTGATGGCAGCATTGAAGGCGATGGAGCGTATATTGGGGTGGGAGGGCAATAGCACATGGAAGGAATTAAGGAATACTAATTGTATTATATGTAAGTGATAGCTAAGATATATAGACTGCTAAGCTATCTAGGTATTAGTAAAGGAGTGTAGGCAGCAGTCTTACTAGTCCAGACTAGTATAGGCAGTAGCAGATTAGTGCAGGCTGCCATCGATCATAGAAAATAGATCACGCTTACAAACCGTGACAGCGTATGTCTCTCTTTTTAGCAGAGAAGGGCGCTGGCCGTTTCGAAGGGCCGTCTAGCATCCACTCTACTTAACCGATGACTTCAAGAACATCAAGTTCTTTCCTTAATTCATCGCGCGGTGCCAAGCTTGAGTAGTATTCGCTTTACGTCCAGAGATTCGTTTCATTGTTCTTTGGCTGTGCGCATTCTTGTAGCTGTAGTAGAAGAACACTAGGGCACGGCTCGGGGATGCCTTCGCCATCCATTGGATGTAATTTTGGATGTAGCGTCCAGACATCACTGGCATTAATCGATACCAGCACCGGGGGTTCCATTTATCCAGATTTGTACAAGGACCTTTCATGCAGTCATTCAACATTTCATTCTGTCTAATCCAGAATCCGGTAATGTGATAGCGAAGCTTGACGCTTCTCTGAGCCTATGTTGAGGGTCGACACGTATAAAGTAGTCTAGAATACGTTGACGTTCCTCTTCAAGTGCAATCCAGATCTCAAATGCTTGCTTGTCGAGGAGCATTGTCTCTATGTCGGCAACGTGCTTAGATATATTAGTCTGCAAGAAGGTATTCTATCAAAGCCTTAGAATGTCTGTGGTCCCTGTTGTAACGTTTCAGATGGGGTTGTGGCGTAACAAGAGAGGTAGTGCAAATGGAAACACTATGGGCAGGCAATATTATTTGCGTAATCAGGCTGGTTATGTTTTTTTTGAAGAGTATTAACACGAGCTCAAAGTAGCATGAGATCAAATACGGGTGCATAAACGCGGCCGTGGGAGGGGAGGAGTAGGCCAGGTGATAACGTCAGAGAAACCCAAAGCGTTGAACGGTTAACCCGTGCACCGGGCGTCCTCAGCATCCTCAGCAGGCTCAGCTCAAGCCGCCCGCAATCCCTAGATGACCAGTAAAAGGAACTCATGCACGACATGCCCAACGGAAGAAGGTAGAGACTGGTAGAGATGGGTTACATTCCCCGCGAGCCTCATTAAGGCCCCACAGACCACCAAACGTATCGTACAACGAACGATCCTGCTCCTGTCTCCCTCACATTAACCAGGTCCCCTCTAGTCACTCTAACTCTCGGTTGGCTAACAAGCTTACAACAATCAACACCCCAACGCCCAGCTTCGCCTTCAACCTCAAACAAGCCTGAAAGTCCATACAGCGAAAGAAAATCATCATACATCATGGTAGTAGTATCGCACTGACACCTTCTATTACAACTCCCATCCTCACGGAAATTTCGCCTCAAACTCTGTAGAATCCATTCCCCAAATCTCAATCCAACTCAAGCTCTTCGGATCAACATACTCCATCTTCCTGAAGGGGCCCCTTCTTAACTCGATTATTGACCTCGAGAATGGTGATCCACCCTGCCCATCCCCGTCTGCACGAGCCTTACCCTTCCCCTGAGGCCACACCACATCGCCGAGCTTGAGCGCCTTATTACCCAATCCCAAATATTTAATTTTCCTATACTCCGGCCGCCAGAGCTCTGTCGCGAATGCGAACTTTTGCATGTCCATATCTAAAACGTCTATATGCGCTTGGAATGCCGAGCCCGACCCGACCAAAAGCCGGAGAGCCCAGAGGTTGGGTACGAGGGAGATGATGTGACGGAGGGACTCCATGTGCGGGACTTGGCATGCGAAACCGAGTTGCTCGAGACGGGGCAGCTTCTGGCAGAGCTTGAAGAGGACATCGTCGGACAGGATCCAATGGTCTAGCAGCAGGAGGTGGCGCATGGTCTGGTGGTTCGACTGGATACTAGCGAGAACATCACCTGCCACACTCTTGCATTCGCTTTCCGTCACAGAGCGCGGAGTGACCGCCGCACTGCTAGTATTGTGGCCATTCAAGTTTGGTGTCGTTGTCGCAGTGGGCGACGTAGGTGTTTGGGCTGCACTGTTAATTTTAGAGGCATTAGATTTATTGACCAAGTAGACGCGCTCGAGACCATGGAACTTATTCAGTGTAGCAATTTGCTCTGGTTCCACGGAGTCGGCGCGGAGCATCTTCAGGTTCTCGGGGACCGGCTGGTTGGGATTGAGGCGCCAAGTGTCGTCCAAAAAGACAGTCATAGGATCTGAGGAGCCCCCACAGTTGATCATGGTGACTTCTTCCAAAACTTCATTATCAAGCAGCCTTTCGTAGCCCTCGCCTTGGTACCTGGTCAACATGTTGTAGAGCGCGAAACGTCTAAGATTGAGGGAGTAATTAGCTGCTAGACAGCGTCCAAAGTACGTGGACAACTGGATTGACTCCTCTCCGGTTTCGCGCATTCGAGGGTTAAAATGCATTTTCAAATTTTCAAGCTTCTTCGATGCGAGAAGGAGGAGAGAGATGTTATCAGGAGACGAGAGAGGGTCTATATCGTAGCATACAAGTGTCGTGAGATTTGGTAGTGGCGGAACGATAGCGGTCGGTCGTGGTATTCGTCTGGCTGGGAAACGGAGGATGAGGGTGGTCAGTGAAGACTTCTGCATAAGGCCTTCGTAGACAGTCTGCAGCGGTTTTGTATTCAACTCCCAGCTACGCATGTTAGCGTCGAATAGTGCGCACAACGACTTTAGCACCTACGCAAAGGTCTTCAGGTTCTTCATCTTGTCCAGCGCAGCGCGCATGGCAATTTGAAGCACCATACTGTTATCTGGCACGCGCCCTTTCGTGTAATCGTCGACATCGTGCTCCCGCCACTCCCCGATCACCCTGAACGTCTGCACATAATCCGTGAAGTTCCGCGACACCAGCGTGTTCAGTCCCATGGCAAAAGGACTCCCGCTTCCATAGCCGGTCGGTCTGCCATTGACATATCGGATGTCCGCGTAGGTCCGCAGAGTGACTTCTTCGTACAGGTGGGGCAGCGTCATGTAGTAAAATAGGCGGGAGGTGCGCGTAACGCGCGCAAGGTCGGCCGCATCATCAAGCTGAATGACATTCACAGTCAGTCAAACCCATCGTCATTGCGAGAATCTGAGCACAACGATCACATACGTATTCCAATATCAATTGTATCAGATGTAGAGGGAGCTCTCTTCCATGCCCGTAGGCATGCGATCTCACCGGACTGGTGAACCATGAATGCGCCGGGGCAGTTATGGGTGGTTCATGCGACAACTCCGCGAAATGTTCTTTCGCCGTCGCCTTCGCTGTCGCGTTCGATGATTTCGAGCTTGGCGTCGTCGCGTTGGCCTGCGCAGGGCGGGGTGTGGGCATGCCGTTCAATATTCAGGCGGAATAGCACAAGCGACAACAAGTTTGTTATATAGAAGCTGCCCACTTATATCCGATGGCGTAATTGAAGGCACAATGTGGGGGACAAGCTCTCCAGGGTGAGCGCGCAGCTAACATGTGTTAGCACCTGGGCAGTTTAGAAATTCTATTCCGGTCTTTCCGCCGCATTTGTCCCCGACATGCGCACTAGACTGATCTGCACTATGGGTCCCAGCGCGTCGTTCCGGACGATGTGAGTGGCGAATAAATCCTATACGGTGTATACGAAACATAGGAACAGAACACCAAAAGCTTGCGATCAGAAATGCTGGCAAGATGGATATTGAGCTGCTACGTATTTAAGTAAAAAGTAACCAATTCGCTTCCCGTCAACACGGACCTCTCGATGCTCTTTCAATGGTCATCTTTGACGCATCCCGTGTTTCCAACAACCGCCTGCTCACGTGTCCTTCGGCAAGTGTTCAAAAAAGAACCAAGGTTCCTTGCCTTCGTACTTCTCTCCTGGAAACTGAAAGGGTACCTCCACCGTGCCATCGAAAACATCCATTGATGGAATTTCTCTGTCCGCAAAGCCCTGCAACTTCTGCTTAGGAACCGGCACAACGACACCACACTCCCAGTTGTTAACTTTCAATGAACTTTCTTTCCCAAACTTCAAGAGGTTCTGCGCACCCCACGCCGATTCCGTGG
Source organism: Bimuria novae-zelandiae CBS 107.79 (assembly GCA_010015655.1). NCBI lineage: Eukaryota > Fungi > Ascomycota > Dothideomycetes > Pleosporales > Didymosphaeriaceae > Bimuria > Bimuria novae-zelandiae. Next base: position 79,453 of record ML976753.1, read on the forward strand.
CATTCGCAGACCCAACATATGCCCAGGCAAAGGGCTTACCGTCTTTCTTGTAGCCTCGAGCGAGGAGAATCTTGCTGTGTGAGAGGACACCCGGCCGTGTAGACTTATGATCTCGGAGACACTGACGGGCGAAGGACGGCATATTGTAGCTTTTCGCGTTCAATGTGATAATTCCACCGCAATCCACACCTCCTGTACTGTTGAGCACAGTATCGCGAGTGGGAAAGTACACGCGCACGTGTTCATGAAAGTCTTCTGGAGTTTTGGCGGACAAATTCTGAAGCCCACTAGCAGCCAAGTAGATTCTCCGCAGGAAGTCTTCTTTCAAGGCACCTAATGAGGACGACGCGTAATCTAGTTCGATGCGTTCAACGTTGGCCAGGTTTAGATGTCGTATAGTTCTCGCCAAACCCGGCAAGCCAGTGTGACTGCGTTGTGGTTCAGTGGAATGGGTGCCGGGGCTGCCGTCTGTCAGTTTTCTGGGTCCGTTTTAGGCTACATGCAACTTACATCGAATGTACGAATCCAAGACGCGATGTTTTCGAAAAATCGAATTTGTGTAGCCCTTCGATTACTTTGCTATCCACCTGCTGTGCTTTGAGGAACGAGACTAGCTCCCCTCCAAACGCAGTGTTGAGAGCTTCGGCTATTTCACCACCGGGCAGGCGCGGTAAATCGATCAGAAAGACAGTATTCTCGAGAACGGCGGGCTGCCATGTGCCTGGCGTCTTCGGATCTTGACCAGTCTCTCCCCATTCCACCTTCATCAGGTTGGCTGTGGGAATGACGATTCGTAGGTGTGTTTCATGAAAGAGCAACATTAGCTTGCTGTGCATGAAACCCCGGCGCATTGGCGGAAAATGTGGCTTGAGGTTTGGAATGTTGCATTCATTGAGCTCCTGCAGGATTCTAGCTCTGACCTCCTCTCCATCGGCACCTAATATCCAGTAATGTTTCACCTTTTTGGGATCTGCTTTGTGGAAGATGAACCTGTCTTCCCATTGGAAGGAGCTTAATACAGCTATGTTAAGAGTTGAGACCTGCAGAATTTCTTCGAGGGTGATGTCATCGGTGCGAGGATGCTTGTACGCCCAGGTGCGCTTGATAGTGCCGGTGGGGAATTGCATACCGGTCGCTGTGGAAGTTGTCGAACTGAGTTGCGTTGCAATCTGCTTAGATGGTCGTTCGGGGGATGCGCTTCGCTTCCGCTTTCCTAGCCTTGCAAGCCGCTCTTGCTCCATGGCTTTCCTGTCCAGTGCAAAAGTAGTGCCCTTCGACCAAGGTTTAGACGTCGTTGCATTTGAATTTTCTACCTGCTGTTGAGTGTGGCGCTCCTCGATGGGCGGTGCTGTTGCATACTGGGGGAAGCTGGTACATAGGAGCCCCGATCCATTGTTGTCGTCGGCGGCCTTTGGTACACCCTCGAGCGAAAGAGCAATGGCCAGGCGCATGTCCTCGTCATGGCTGGCTTCGGGGGATGCAACGGGGGATATCTCCTGCAGAGAAAGCGCGATCGCGCGCTCAAGTTCATCGTCGTTTTCAAAGGAGGCCATTCGATAGGCGGACGAGAAAGCCGTGTTGTAGATTTGTTACCTATGGGAGTGATCAAGACAAGGTCGTTCCAGAGACAGACGCGCTATCGCGTAGGCACGTGCACGCACCCGCTCCGGGCTGACTAAGCCAGCCTAATCAATTCTCTCAATTTAGACTCACAATCTGTTGCCATCGCTTTTCACACCAGACCCATGAACAACCTGCATCGAACACCTGGCGCTCAATAAATAAAGGTGACACATTTCATGAACTTCTATTAGTAAATGGTGAGCTGCGCCCTTTGGGAGCCACCTGTGGACATGTGCAGAATCATGCGAAGCAGCAGTCTCCACGGGATCAAGAACACAAAGCAGATGCGCGGGCAAACGTTTTCAAGAAGGTTATAAGCATAACCGCTAGATTAGCTCACACCCATGTCTCCGCCATCCAGAACCTCTAAGCGGGGTGTAGGACTTGCCCCAGACTTTCAGCCTTCTCACGACTATCAGTGAACATTCACATTCACATTCGCATCTTTCTTCCTATCATATAGCCCTTTGGGTATTCTTGAATAGATATCCCACTTCCAGTTCAACATGCGACGTGGGCTCAAGGGGTTTCTCAGAAGGGAGAAACGCCCTGGGGTCACAAGCGCGAGTGCTGCCGCCCCAGCACACAACTACAATGTCCCTGCAACAAACGTCACAACGGCGCCTCTTGCTGCTGGCAACAACAACTTCGGACTGGTCGTCCTCTACGAGCCAGATCGTCCGGAGAATGCTAAGGTGGATATTGTGTTCGTCCACGGCTTGACAGGTAATGCCTTCAACACATGGAATCACGCGGAAAGTGGCATCCACTGGCCTACTACATTGTTGAAAGCGGATCTTCCCAGCGCACGGATATTTACATTTGGCTACGATGCGAACGTGGCAAGTTTTTGGGGTGGAATGTCGCAAAATCGACTTGCCAGTCATGCGGAAAACTTAATTGGACATCTTGCCGGAAAACGAGAAGACACCGAGAGCACCGATCGCAGGATCATCTTCGTCGTCCACAGCCTAGGTGACCTTGTGGTAGAAAGGGTGCTCCAGCTTTCTGAGAATCACTCCGAGCAGCATTTGTCCCAAGTTGAAAAGTCGGTAGTCGGCATCGCTTTCCTTGGGACACCACACTGCGGAAGCGAATTCGCACCGTTTGCGAAAGCTGTGGGGTCTTCCTTACGTCTGGTAAGCCAGGCACATTAGAGCAAGCCGCGCATTTCAAGAACTGCTCCCATCAAGGTACTAAGATGGTTTCAGGTCGGGAAACGCGTAAATGTAGACATCTTAGATACTCTGAAGAGAGACTCCCAAGTTTTGCTGGATGTTGAAGACTGGTTTGGCCACTGGCGAAGAAGGTGCGCAAGTGCACATCGGAACATCCAGATCACATGCTTCTTTGAAGAGCTGGAACTCCCATTGGTGGGGAAGGTGGTCGAGGAGACCCAGGCTAAGATTCCTGGATACTCCTCATACGGGATCCGCGCCAACCACATGGTACGTTATTTGTTTATCGAATTCATACCTGACGCTCCAGCAAACCACTTACGATGGTTTTCCCTCGTAGGATATGACTAAATTTCCAAGTTCGAACGACCCAGGTTACCAGGCAGTCTGCAGAGAGATACGAAGATGGAGTAAAGATGCAAAGAGCCGCAAAGGTACGGATGTGTAGCTACCCCAATCGTTAAGGTACAAAGTCGAGTAAAACATTTTAGTTTAGACTTGTCTTAGTCCTTTGTGTTACCCTAGGACGAGCCATACAGTGGCCGACTGCATCTACTTTGTACCCAGCCGTCTGGACCTCAGTGGCGGGTTGGTTGCACTTGGGGCCAGAATAGCTGATTTTCTGGAGTAGCCAAATTTTCCGAGGACGATGTTGATGACCAACAAGCGCGAGCGCTGATGGATGATCTTTTCACCTGCGATTACGAAGACCGAAAAAACGTCAACTGTGATCGAATACCCGGTACCTGCGAATGGTTTACCAATCACCCGCTGTTTGGTGAATTCAACGATAACAGCGACTCAAGGCTTCTTTGGGTCTCTGCCGACCCCGGTTGCGGAAAATCCGTACTCGCCAAATACCTTGTTGATGAGATTTTGCCAACGCCTGGACGCACTGTCAGCTACTTCTTCTTCAAAGACGGCTTTCCGGACCAACAGTCTGCATCAGTAGCTATGTGCTCGCTTATTCGTCAAATACTTCTGAAAAGACCGGATCTTCTGACGCTCAGCATGCTACACCGTATGGGCCGTGAAGGCAAAGCCTTATTCAAGTCCGCTAGTGCTTTGTTTGTTTATCTTATGAGTATAGCTGGAAACGAAGAAGCTGATGAAGTCGTATGTGTGCTCGACGCACTGGACGAGTGCCACCATAAAGACTTCATCGGACTCAGCCACGAACTAAGACGCTGGTTTCTTCACAAGAATCACCTGAATATCAAATTTTTGCTCTTGAGCCGACCTTATCAGCACATCCAATGGGAATTTCAAGAGCTGGAGGACTTTATGCCGACGATACATCTTAGCGGTGAAAGTGAAATTGAAGTGGCGAAAATTACTATCGAAATTGATATGGTCATTGGAAGCAGGGTCCAGTCTGTTGGACAGAAGCGAAAGCTGCAAAAAGAAGAGTGCGAGCATCTACAGACGCTTCTGACCGCTGTTTCGCACCGCACCTATCTTTGGGTTACCTTGACCTTGGATGTCATCGAGAACATGCACGGTTTCACGAAGGGCAATGTCATCAAAGCCGTTCAAAGATTGCCGCAGACCCTAGACGAAGCATACAACAAAATCCTGGATCGAAGTCCAAATGCGCCGAAAGCTCTTCGAGCGTTGCAAGCTGTTATTATCGCCAGGCGGCCGCTGACCATAAGAGAAATGTCAGTCCTCATGGCTCTCGAGTAGTATCATAAGACACACGAGGAGCTAAAAATGCACCTAGAGCCCGTGGTCCGCTTCCAAACAACGCTCTGAGACCTTTGTGGTCTCTTTTTAATTGTCGTGGACAGCAAAGTCTATCTCCTCCACCAAACAGCTAGAGAATTTCTAAGCCACAGAACCAATCCCGACGCGGAGCATGTAATTCAGAATACGGATAAAAGCTCAGATCAACTAGCTTGGAAATATGCTGTGCGCCCGGAAGAAGCCGATGCGGTCGTCGCTGAAGCGTGCATCCGCTATCTCACCATACCCATGGTTATCAATCAAGCGAACAGCCTTTTCGATACATATGCCCTCGTTTTCTGGAATGAGCACTTTATACACTCTAGTATCTGTAGTCATGACGAGACTACTAGACTGGCACTTCGATTGGTCGACCCACAGGCTCTGTGGCGGAGGGTTTCCGGAGTACAACACAAAGTGGCAGGACTAGACACAGCTACTTCTTCTAGCTATGTACTGTCAAGCACATATGGGAGTTCAATCAAGGTCACGGGATCCCTCATACCGGCAGCACTTCTGGGACTCCATCAAGTGGTGAAGTTGCTACTGGAAACGACTGATATTGACATGAACGCGAAGGACCACGGCAAATACGAGCGGCTGCCATTGTTCTGGGTGGCAGAAAATGATTACGGCTACACGGAGATAGTCAAGCTTCTGGTCGCATGTCCGAGTATCGATCTGAATCTCCTCAATGGGGCAGGATGGTCGCCTCTATGGCACGCCACATTCAGACAAAGTCACTCAGCCGTGAAGCTACTACTCAGTACCAACAGGGTAGGTGTCAACCTAGGTCGAGACTCTCCCCTTACTGCCGCTGCATACAAAGGGAATACCGCCATCTTCGAAGAGCTTCTCAAAGTCAAAGAAATTGATCTTAATGCTCGCGACACATATAGCAATAGTACGGCCCTGATACACGCGGTCCAAAACGCCCACGAAGAGATCGTAGAGCTGTTGCTTGCCACCGGGACTGTAGACGTAAATGCAATGGACAGGGATGGTGAAACGGCATTGCTTATCGCCACGCGTTCCGATTATACAAGAGGCAGCCATAAAACGATCGTCAAGCTACTGCTTGCGGTACCCGAAATCAATTTAGATGCCGAGACCAAATTGGGCAATACTGCATTGATGACTGCTGCCAGAGCGGGCAACAAATCGCTTGCGAAGGACTTGATACGAGTGGGGGCCGACGTCAATAAACGGAATAGCAACGGCGTGACGGCGTTGGAGCTTGCAGCGCGAAAAGGACATCAGCGTGTGGTGAAACTTCTGCTGGAAACTAGACAATGCGATGAAGCTTCAATCATAGCCTCTTGAGATTTGGACTGGAGTTCTCAACAACACGCTCCCCAAGCTATTCTTTTATTGTCTTCAACGGCCTGGACAGATCGTGCGATACACAGCAACCCAGAAACGCGACGATGATTACATATCCTGTACGTACTCACGTAGCCTAGGCATCAGGTCCACACGGATCAACAGGCGAAATATATCTTAGTGTGAGCCATTAATTCATCAATACATGATCAACCTTGCCTATATTGACACATTGAAGATGCGGACCGAAGAGTCATCGCTCGCAACTGCCATCTGCTGCCCCATCGCATCCCTTCCGGGCCTCCAAACAATCTGGTTCACGCCCTTTGCAGGCGAGACTTCCTTCGCAACAGTCGTTGTGGTAGCCTTATCTAGACCATCCGCCTCAGCCACGCCTACGGTTAATTCTCCATTCTCGGTGCCCATCGCAAACTGCACTTTGCCATCCAGTAGCTGCCGATTGCACGCAACAGCGGTAACTGCCGCATTCACAGAGACCGAGCCTTTGAGCACTACTCCATCGTCAATGATCTGCCATATCTTTACGCTCTTATCTCTGCCGGCAGTCATGAATGTTGTCTGCTCTAGAGATGTCCAAGATGCACCCAGGATCATTCTCGTGTGGCCTTTGGGATTCGCGTGCTTGAGCACATATGCTGCATCCGATCCTTTCTCCCATACAACCCACTGCCGGTCCCGGCCTACGCTAAGTAGATATCTATCATCCGGAGAAAATTGCAATGCCGTGACGGTCAACGAGTGTGCTTTCAGTGGCGGTTTGATCTCCAACCATTCTTTCGTATCGTAGAGCCGTATAACTGCGTGATCGATCGAACTTGCACGACATGCAGTCGCTACAACCGATCCATCGCTGCTTACAGCTACTGCTGAGATTTCGTAGCCATGGCCATAAAGCTTCTCTGTCTCCGGCCAAAGCAGGTGGCGCGCTAAGTGGTCTTCGAACGGCGGGTGGTCGAACTGCAGGGTGGATTTCCGGACAACAGAAGCAGGGTCTACCGCTTCACGCTCGTCCTCGTCGCCATTTTCTACAGGTTCGTCTTCCCCAACAGCTTGTATCGCCTTGTTTGACAGTCCGAGCACAGGGATATTGGCAGCATCGGGAAGCTCGGCGCTTGTTGTTTCGATTTTGCAGAGCTTGTTGAGCATCTCCGCGACGCCCTTCGGCTCGTCGAATACCCGTAGAAGCTTCTCGTCGGCGCCAGATATGAACTGTGTGTTAGTGAGACAGTCAATGCAGTTGAGGTCGTATCCATGGATCTGCGGGCGCGAGAACTCATGCCAAGATGAGACTTCTTCGCGCTTCCACTCGGAGAATAGTCTGGTCGTTTGGTCCAAGCCTGTGGTTAACAGATACGTTCCGTCCCTCGACCAACTCACGCCTTTGACTTCCCGCACGTGGCCTGTTATCGCCACCTGTTGCGTCCACATGTCTTCGGTAGACGAGTATGTCCATCTGCGCCAGCTGCCGGTGCGACCGAGGGAAACTACAGAATCGCCATCTGGTGACCAAAGACCGATCCAGAAGCCTCCTGCGCTGCCGGTTGCGCTGGTAGAACCTTTCTGCGCACTTATCTCTCCAAGCCTGGTAATGCAGACCCAAACGCCAGATGTAGGATCTGCCTCCCATATTGCGAGTGAGTTGTCCTCTGAGGTTGATAACAATTGAAGTCTACCTGCTCTGTGCTGCCAAGATGCAGTGTATATCCAGTCTTCGTGACCTAGAAGTAAAGCTTCAAAGGTGATAGAGTATTTGGAGGTTGCTGATGCAAACCGATGGGCTTTATTGGACAAAGATTTGCCTAACACACCCAGAGCCGGATCAGTCAGTGCGCTGCTCACAGCAGGCAGCTCCTCGCCCTGGTGTACACGCCAGAGACGGATGTATTTGTCTTGACTTGCGGATGCAAGAAGCAGATCGCTGTTCCCATCGGTCTTCTCCCGTGTGAAGTCTAGCGCGCGTATCCAGCCCTCGTGTCCGGTCAAGGTAGCGGAAAGTTGAAATCGGGTATCAAGAGAAACGAAAATTTGGATAGTGCTGCGCGTGCCGCCAACGGCAAGTACAAGCGCGGAGTCATCCAATTTAGCCAACGCAATAGCTAGAGGAAAGTAGCGCGGTGTCAGAGATATTGATTGCATCGGCTCGACATCAACAGTGGCGAAATCATCGTCATGGACTAGTCTCCAAATCTTTACGATGCCATCGGATGCTCCAGTCGCGAATGTATCCGAGCCTGGCAGGGTGGCGATCCGTGTGATAGGACTTTTATGCTCTATTATAGTCTTTAAGAGTTTGAAATTGTTCTGGGACTTTGAGGGGCCGCTCCATATCCGCAGAGAATGGTCCGCTCCTCCACTTAGAAGTATGTTCAAGTGAGGGGGCTTGTCCGGGAAGAACTTCACAGCGTTCACCACATCGGTGTGTCCACTTAGTATCGCTGTTGGACCGCGCAGTTTGTTATCCTGCCTTGGGTTAGCAAGGTCACGGGACACGGCGAATGCGGGTGCCCAGGTGCCCATGCGCTACCATTCTAGACATACCGAAGGCGTCCACAGCGCAATGGAGTTATCAGCACCAAATGCTAGCAGACCAGATCCATCCTGATCCCAGTCTGCAGCAGCCGGGTTCCGATTCCCACCAATAGAAAAGAACTCTGGTGTAATACTCATCGTTATGTTAGCTGTTCAGATGTGTCGGGCAACGAAGTCATCGCCTTTCGAGATTTCTACCGCGCTAACCTCGCTTAGCGCCCTGTTCACAGTTTAGCGCATCTTTCAAACTAAACCTGCCTTACTCGCCCCTCTCTTACCACAACCACGGAAATCGCGATGTCGCAAGCCAAAGATGAAGACACGGTTTCAATAACAGTAGAATTCAGGTTAGTCTGAATAGTACTCAAGGGATGCAACAACACATTGACGAACAATAGCGGAGGGCTGGAGATGCTCTTCGCCAATGAACGCAAGCTCTCGCTCACCATCCCGGTAAAGGATGAGAATGGAGAACGACCAAACATTGCATTCCTTGTACGACATCTTTGCGATACGATCATGAAGGATCCAAGAAAAGAGCTGTTTGTTTTGGACGATACAGTGTACGTTTTCCGTGCATCGACATGCATGCAGCTTCGCTTAACCACGTCTACAGACGACCGGGCATCTTGGTGCTCATCAATGATGCAGACTGGGAGCTGGAGGGTGAAGACAAGTACGAGATAGAAGAGGGCGACAACATCCTGTTTGTCTCGACACTGCATGGGGGATAGAGACATTTGGAACGTCAAATGGGTACATGGGTTGTGGCTCTTGTGTAAAGGTAGAATTGGGCCACAAGGGCCAGAGCTTATAGCGGGAGAGTCAACAAATGATCCCAGGATAGACGATACAATAGCTCCCAGTAAAGATAAACCAGCTTGATCGAGCTAAATGGCTAGACGGAACCGAATTCTGCGATTGAACTGGGCAGGTTATCATAAGCTCCTCCCTCCTTCACTTGACCTGTGACCCATGCGCTTCACAGGGCTATTGTACAAACAGGCGTCACTATCAGTTTAGCTACAAATCTTGGTAAAAACTGTGATTAGCAGTACTCCATGCACTGTCCTACCTATAAGACAGCCCTCCCCTCTTCTCCATCTGTCCTCACTACCAGCTACCCGCGGCTCGAGACACCTGGATGCCATCCAAACCGTCACCTACGCACTTTTCTTTTGCAGCCACCTTAATAACACGCACGGTTCCCTCAACCCCCAGCCACCCATTCTTCCAACCAACCAAAAAGACCTCGCGACCGGTCCTCCATCGTCATGTGTTCCCTATTCGTAGCCAACTATAAGGTCTGCTACCACGAAATACCTACAATGGTGGCACGGTGCCACAAATCGCCTCCTGGATACATGTGTGCGACAGGCAAAGCCGATGGCCGACACTGGCGGGAAGGTGTCTGCCCAAAGTGCCAAAACGCGAAGGATCGGCGTCTTGCTGCTAAGGCTAAAGTTTAGAAGCGCACAGTCTAAGCAGAACCGAAGTTCCGTGAACCAGGAATGTGGCACATCTGGGGTACGGAATTTGAGGACTGCATCACCTTGACGCTTAGTGGTCTACGGCGTTTGGACGAACAATACACATAAGGTGCTGGAAGCATTTTATCGCGTTATATCGGCAATCGTTATATGTGGCAAAGCCCATGTTCCACCGCACAAAGTCTGAGAAACTGCGGCTACCGGCTGAATACTACTCACGAAGGTGTTTTACATCTGTCTATTACTGGAAAATCTATCATTTTACTTAATCTTGCCATATTCTTAGACTGCCTTTGTCAAACGGTGCTAGCATGAGGCTCTGCTCGTTGTTCGCCCTTCACTACTCATAATCTTCCAAGACACCCTTTTCGCTCGACTCCAGCCAATGCTCAAGTCTTCACAATCCTCTCAGAAACCACTGAATAAGTGCAGCTACAAATACCTGCCTTGCTTCCTTTCCTACCCTCACTACAGCCTTCGCTCAACCTCGCACTTTCCCGGCCCGCTCTCGCGCCTTCCTCACTCACCCACCGCCCCCGTACCTTCCCCAACCCAACCCGCCCCCCATCCAACTACCGCACCAGTCGCCAAACCGATCTCTCACTTTTTCCATCCAACTATATAGTCTCTTCACTTGAGCTTTCCTCCATCAACACGCGCTCAGCTCCGGTGCTGCGGCAACTGGCCTAGTGGTAGCGGAAGGAGCAGGACAGCTGATTAAGTTCACGTCCTGCCTCGTGAATATAGGGTAACCAATGTCATCCAGACTGGCTTGCCAGGGGCCGCGTGTTCGAACCTCACAGTAAACCGTCAAAAACTGTTTCTGTACCGGCTGTGATCTTCAGCTTGCCGGTTTCTTTTTGCTGTTTTTTCGTTTGGAGAGGAAAGGGAAGAGCGTGTTTATGTTTTTTTGTTTTAGTTTTTGTGACGTGGAAAAGAGTGTTGAGGCAATCGTTGTTTTGATTGAGAAGCTACTCTATAGAGCTATATACTGTGGATCACGTGGACGGGCCGCACGTATGCGGGTGGCCCAAGCTTCTATACTGAACCGTCACAGTTTTAATAAGTATATAGGATGAGAATGCGCTGTTCGCCCTGCTTTGCGCAGTGCTCAGTCGTGTGTCTGCGCAAGTGCGTCCAGCGCGTAGGCGCGACGGCCGCTGCTATACAGACAGGCTGCAAGGATTGTTTTCTTTGACTTAGAATTGGTTTACGTGTATTTATTATAAGATCGCTGTGTGCAGCATGACACTTGGAGTTATCTACGCTTTCGGGCTACAGAAAGTAAGTCGCATCTAACGGCAGTCTGACCGCGGGCGATCGACACGTTATAAGCATCGTGTAGTGTTACCCATAAGCTCGCAACTACCATCTTAACAACGAATATGGACGGGAGCCTCGTCGGCTGAAAAAATAGTCATATCATGTTCGTTCGCTATCCAAAAAGCTAACAGAGCGCAAAATCCATGGCATCATACCACCACAACTACGACTCCGCAGGCGCACTAACCGGCACTCTCTCCACGCCCCTCACCCACCTCCGTCTCCTCCACTCCCCCTTCCGACTCGGCCTCGCCGTCTCCCATGCGCGCCGCAAAACCTCTCTCTCGCTGTCACTCCCCACGCCGCCCACACTCCGCTTCTGCAGCCTCGCTCTCTCTTTACCGCTCTTTCCGCTCTTCATGCTCATTTCCTTCTCCCGAATGTCCTCCAACTCCTCGTAGTGCAAATCTGTAACCCATCGCTCGCCCTCGATTTGCACCTCCACGCCCGTGACGCAGCGGTCCTCCACCCACTCGCGGGAGAGCAGGTCAAGCACCCACTTCTTGTCGCTCCAGCGCCAGCCGCGCGGCGGCTGTACATCCTCAAAGAAGGGTGTACCTTTGGGACGGTCGCCTGCGATGCGGGACGGCGCGAGGGGCGCATAAGGCGTAGGACTGAAGATGAAAGGCTCGTACTCACCGTCTGTATCGTGTAGCGGGCGATGCTGGAGTTCGAAGATTTCGACTTCGCGCCGATCGGGATCGGTCCCGAGCTCGATGTCTTTCGAAAGGTTTAGCAGGAAGGAACGCGCCTCGTGTTCTTTCTCGGAGAGCAGACGCGAGTTCTCCTCTGTGGCTAGGAGGCCCTGTACGGTGGGGTGACCGAGGACGGTGAGCGCGTACCCGATACCGAGGAATATGAAGCGCCAGGGGAGTAGATGTGCGGAGATGAAGAGAAGGACGGAGGTAAAGAGGAGAAGGATATAGAGCGTGGAGCTGAGAGTTTCGTTGGAGAAGTTTGTGAGCGGGGTGATGAAGGAGACGATGGCGTCGTGGCCGCGGGAGAAGTCTTCCATGGCGTTTTGCAGGTCGCGCATGTTTCTGAAGAAGTCTTTGGACAGCTCGGGCGCGGGCTTGACTGTACGGGCTGCAGCCAGCGGCGGTCCGCCTAGGGGGTATAGATCGGTTGGGAGGTGAGTGGGTGGAGGAGGATGTCGCGCAAGGAAGGCGGGTACCATGATGAAGAAGAGGCAACACGCGAGAGGCAGGACAGCAACTAAGGTAGGATTGACGCATACGAAGGTATAGACGAAGAGGAAGGAGATGGTGTGCGTTGGTTGGCGCCAGGTAAACAGGCGGATTGCACGGTTTTGGGCGACAAAGGCAATACCTATCCGGGCGTTGAAGCGGCGGAAGTTGGAGGACATCTGGGGGAGGGAGAAGCCAGGTCGTTCGACATATTTTCTAGACCGACGGTCCTTTATCTGAGGCGTCGCAGCGTCATCGTCGAGATCTTGAGGAAGGACTGAGGAAAGGAGCCTGTGGCAGAGGGTTAGTCATGTGATATCAGAATCCCACTAGGTACAATCCATATCCGGCCATATCCCACCTGTGCACGGATGGTGCGAATGACTGATGGGAGATAATTACATGGTGAACATCTTGTCGGAGAATCGACTTGGTGACTCCGGCCGATCGAAGCTGTCGCCGAGGGACTGAAGCTTGTCCTTCAGCTTGCTTGCGGAGAGGTGGGTTCGCGCGTCGCTGCTCGGCGTCCTCGACGCTGACGGACGGGACTGGCTATCTGGATCGGTTACAGACACCACGGGGATGGGCGTGTCGCGGTTGACGAACGGGTCTGCCGCTTCGTTGCTCATAATGGCGAAGTCTACGATAGTACTAGGCTCTGTTCGAGTGATGCACGGATGCACCGCCGCTGGTTTTTTTGGTTTGCGCACGCTGGATTCACATGTTGCTCGCAGCCAGAGCAACGTGTGAGATGTACCGCGACTCAGTATGTCAGTTGGCGTGGGACATGAAGGCTACAGTAGCTCCGCTTCAGATTGCTGTGGGCAGAGTTGGTGACGACACGTGCAAGCCAAGGCAAGGCGTCGTCGGCACCGGCACTTTGGGCGTGTCGCTGCTTGTGATGTGCAGACGGGCGGCCCGTGTCCTCTCGCTTTTGCCTTCCCCTTTTCAGCTTTTCAGGGACCAGCAGTGACACCATCCCGTGGACGTGGGCGAGCAAAGAGGCTGCAGGGCGATACGGCTTCATGTTCTGTGCGTTCTGTGCTGCGCGAAGCTGGCTGAAACAGGCACACGCCCGCAAACCTGCGGCCGCCTCCGCACTCGGCTATCTGGCCATGCCGCTTGCGACGCTGACAGCGGCTCACCACGCGGACAGAGGGATGTTCCAAACTTCAGGGCATGTGCTGGGACGCCTACCAATAGTGTAGAATTTGAATTTGAAAGCGTGCGCCGGCGCCGTATCCGCGCGTGGAGGCCCTGGACGGCGGGCCATGCAGGCATCTGGTCGCACTGCGAGACATTGCGTGCATCTGAACAGCCGTCTGCGCGGGGCAGAGCGCTGGCATCGGCCCCGTCCGTCGCAGATTGAGATTCGCTGGCTTTGCTGGTTTTGTTGGTTTCCCGGGAGAATTGTTGTTTTGATATTATTGCGCACGGCTATTCGTCGAGTCGCGAGAGACGCTCGGTGTTTCTGGGCATCGACATATCGCAACCTAACCTTAACTGAATCGCCTGCAAACTACTGCTACTACCGCTATCGAACTCTTTTCCTCCTATCTGCGACACCCTCTCTCCCCAGTGTGCTCGTGCGTGCTTGATGCCTTCCAAGGTTCGTCACAATCTGCAGGAGGACATCTAGCGCGACCTCCTGCTCCTTCCTCATCCCGGCTCACATCGAAATGCCCACCTCCGCATAGCCCGTGCTCCAAGCCTCGAGCTTGGAGAGCCGCCGAGCAGCGCGCAGTCCAAGCAGCAACCCATTGGAGAAGAAGTTCGGAGGCGTGAATTGAACTGGAGCATCAGTCAGCACGCCTGCTCACCGGCTGTCTGACGCCGTACGTTGACCATGGTAGCGCAGCCGGCCGCTCGAACCAGGATGGAGAGCAGCCTCCCTGTGCTCAGCAGGGCCAGCTCGGCAGAAGAGAGCAATGGCTCAGCGGGTGAGTGGTTCTCTGGGCCCGTGGACAAAGAAGCGCTGACCCGTGGTGCTTGTAGAGGGCCGTGTTCGCAAGTTCCAGCGAACGGGCGGGACTGACACCCGCCGAAAATCGAGCGCGCCCACCAACGTCACGTCTGCACCGCGACCGCCGCCCGCAGAGAGCGGCACAAAGGGCAGCTCCAGCTTCCGCGGCAGGCGCCAGTCAGTGCGCGACCACAAAGTGCCGCTGGGCCCGCGCCCGTACGAGAAACAGAGGTGAGCGGGACATCACCACATATCGAGACTGGAAAACGCATGCTGATGGGCAAATTTGCTCGTGCAGGGTGACCAGTGATGCCAGCGTTGCATCCCACGGCCAGAACCACAGCCAGAGTCGCGCCTTCCCCGCTGCAACCGACGCTGCTTCCCGCTTCAGCTTCGCCGCGACGGTGCACCCAGACGCGCCTGCTAATGCAGGCGAGCGCTTCGACTTCATCCCCGAGGTCACTTTTGACGACTTTGCAAACAGCCTCCAGTACGAGCCCGCCCTCAGCCACTTCCCGGCCCCGCCCGATTCATCGTCGCTCGCTCCATCCCACATGGCCCCCCAGTCACAGCACCACTTCACCCCCTCGGCCCCAGGACCGCCCGCACAGCACGCTCCCTCATCCTTCACAGCCAGCACCGCGGAGACGCGCCCTGCCCGCAGCAGTTCGCTAATACGCCGCTTCAGCCAATCGAGATCCAAGGGAGGACCTGCCAATGCACCGCCAGAGACATCGTCGATCCCACCGCCTACCACTAATATGTCAATACGCACGCGTCGCCAGAGCCAATTTACTGCACCGCAACCACCAAACCCAGCCGGTCGAGCTCCGCGGAAGTCTGTAGGGCCGGGCATGCTCCCAACCCCTAATCTGGACAATCGACAGGACGTGCCGAAATTGGCGAGCGATAATGTGCAGACACGGGCAGGACGTACCTCATCGTTTGGACAGGGCAACCGTCGCGGGACGCTTCCGCCGAATCTGAATCTGGGCCCTGATCCCACGAGGGTTCCCAGTGCAACACGCGCAGCGAAGGCGAAGTCGCTGCACGCTGCACCACGACAGCAGTCGACCATGTTGAATCCGTCTACAGCGTCGGATCACGCTTCAGGGCCAATGGCACAGTCACGGTCGCCAGCAAGGACAACAACGCGAACCCAAACGCCCTCCTCTTCATCGAGCAAACGGCAGTCTACAATGCACCACGTCAGCGGGTTAGGTGCGAGGACGATTAGCCCAACCGATGCACGGAGACTGAAGCGACTGTCCATGAATCCAAACCTACCTGGAGGGCCCGTCAGTCCTCCCACACCACAGGCTGAGTTTCCATTCGACGAGCGAATGTTCAATCAATCGCCTGGTATGATCTTTAGAAAGAGCGTGACACCATCCTCTGCAAGAGCCACGCCTGATCATAACCAAAACCGCAAGTCGTACGCTTCTGGCATCTCCATATCATCAAACTCAAGCCTTAATTCTCTGAGAGCCGGGAACGCCTCGCTCCAGCCGCGGGCCAACCCTACGTTGGCTGGATCTCGACTGCCCACTCCAAAAGCTAGGAATGTTCACAGCTCGGCTGGTGCAGAGGAAGAGGAGGAAGTGCCACCGGTGCCCGCTATTCCCAAAGCCTACGAATCTCCGAAGGATCCGGAAAACCAAAGTTTTTTCTTCTCAGCAGCCGCTGTGAAATCAAGTGTCGCGGTGAGACCTTCGCCTGAGCGTACGACGTCTGACGACATGGCATCTGCTCCTTCGCGACATACCCCGGCCCGAGCGCCTGATTCTGCGAAGACCGGTTCTGCGAAGCAAGAGAAGACTTCAATACGGCATCGAAGGGGACTGACTGTGGGTGCTGGTTCCGACCCCGACCAGAGTCCGGTCGTTCAGAACAACAAGAAGAACTTGCAGCCAGTACGACTGCCTCCGCTCAATCTCCTTCCTCTGGGCACGCCTTTCAACAACCGGATTTCATCATTTCCCGCGCCTTCTGCTGAGTCATACGATCGTAACACGACACCACCTCCAAAGAGGGCCGCTAACAAAACACCGAGCACGCCAATGACCGCATCCAAAGCGAGCTTCTTCTCGCGCAGCAATA
The DNA here is from genome assembly GCA_010015655.1 of Bimuria novae-zelandiae CBS 107.79. NCBI lineage: Eukaryota > Fungi > Ascomycota > Dothideomycetes > Pleosporales > Didymosphaeriaceae > Bimuria > Bimuria novae-zelandiae. Next base: position 95,915 of record ML976753.1, read on the forward strand.
ATCTGGATCAATATGATGGCAGCAAACACCTTCGTAGTAGTAGCTCTGCCTTCAACCTTAAAGCAGCCGACACTACGTTGTCCAGTACGTCGACCATGCCTATACCAACCCTTAATCCCAAGCGGCAAACAGCAACACCCTTCTCTAGCAATTCTCTACCGAAGAACAGTGGCGACTACGCTCAGCTATACTCCAGACCTTCTGGAGAGTATAAGCTAAGTGATACAGATGTAGAGATGCAGAACGTAAAGGTGCCAGGTCCACGTGCATTTCACAAAGACACATCAGATTCGGCACAGACGTCGACATCAACAGAACCTGAAACCCCTAATTCTGGCTCGTCTTTAAGGCGTAAGCTCAGTCTGAGCGGCTGGCGGCGTGCCTCCTCGAAAGCTGCCACTCACAATTCACGCACTAACCAGGCGCGGAACCCATCCCAAAAGAGCGAAGATAAGGGCCCTCAACCCCTGAAGCACGGCGATATGCCTCCTCCGAAGCTGCCCGCCTCGGCAACATGGAGTGGCTCAGTTGCTGCCATATCCAGTCCCACGCCTGCCACTCGTACCCGACCCTCGCTCGACTTTGGTCGTCGTAAGACGTCTACGGCCACGGCAGTCGCCAGTGATACCGAAGTTGAGAAGCAAGGTCACAAGTCGAACGGCAGTCTCGGCGTCCGCGCGACCTCTGGGTACTTGGAGCAACCAAATGGACAGCCTGTGCCGAAGTCGAACTCGTCCATTCTGACTCCTATGCAGAGGATGCTAGGGTCGAAGAGTTCTACTCACATGCTGAGATCGCGCAACCTTGACACCAACCTCGACCGAGATGACCTGATCGCTGACGAGGAAATGAAGAAGCTCGCATCTAAACGAAAAGACTTCGAGCATGCTGCTCGCGATGTGGATGAACTTCGAAAGAGAGCCCGCCCGCAGGAGCGCGTTACTGCTGCGCAAGCTCTTCAGATGGTGAGCCTGAACATCTTTGAAAGAGGCGAGATTATCGACTACAAGGAGATCTACTTCTGTGGAACCAAGAGTGCGAAGAAGCATGTTGGGGATTTGAACGCTACAACGGCAAACTTTGGGTATGATGACGATCGCGGCGATTATAACATCGTCCTGGGAGATCATCTGGCATACCGCTACGAGGTCGTGGACCTCCTTGGTAAGGGCAGTTTTGGACAGGTTGTGCGTTGCGTCGATCACAAGACTGGTGCACTGGTCGCTATCAAGATCATTCGTAACAAGAAGCGCTTCCATCAACAAGCATTAGTCGAGGTCAACATCCTGCAGAAGTTGCGGGAATGGGTAAGCCTTACCTCATTTTGCAGTTGCGTGAACATTGCTGACGATCGATACAGGATCCGGAGAACAAGCACAGCATGATCAACTTCACACAAAGTTTCTACTTCCGCGGACACCTCTGCATTTCAACAGAGCTTCTTGGCATGAACCTTTACGAGTTCATCAAAGCATATGAGTTCAAGGGGTTCTCACTACGCCTCATTCGACGCTTCTGCAAGCAGATGCTCAACTCACTGGTGATGCTGAAGAGCAAGCGGGTCATTCATTGTGATCTTAAGCCGGAGAACATCCTGCTTGCGCACCCGCTCCATTCCGAGATCAAGGTCATCGATTTTGGCTCTAGTTGCTTCGAGAACGAAAAGGTGTACACGTATATTCAATCGCGCTTCTACCGGTCTCCCGAAGTCATTTTAGGTATGAGCTATGGACTTCCGATCGATATGTGGAGCTTGGGTTGCATCCTGGCCGAGCTCCTGACAGGGTATCCCATCTTCCCTGGTGAGAATGAGCAGGAGCAACTTGCATGCATCATGGAGATATTCGGCCCTCCAGAGAAACACCTGATCGAGAAGAGTAGCAGAAAGAAATTGTTTTTTGATTCCATGGGCAAGCCGCGGGTCACCGTTTCTACCAAAGGACGTCGACGCAGACCAAGTTCGAAGACACTGCAGCAAGCGCTCAAATGCGAGGACGAGGCATTCCTCGATTTCATCGCACGATGTCTTCGATGGGATCCAGAGAGGCGCATGAAGCCAGATGAAGCAATGCTTCATGAGTTCATTACCGGCGTTAAACGGGTAGCCAGACCTCGAGCACCAATCAACGGAGCTTCCAACGTGGCATCGCCTATCAAGCGTGTGCCTCCATCGCAGGCATCCGCACAACGAACACGACCTCTGCCAGAGCCGCCAGCCACTAGTTTCAAGAACGGCACCGCCGCGGCAACGGATCGCCACGTATCTGGCAGCTCCCCCATTAAGAGTGGGCCAAGTGGACCCAGGCGACACTCGACTGTCCAAGGAGCTCCGGTGGGCGCGGGTATCAAAAGGACGGTCAATGGGGCGCCAGCGCCAGCTACAAGCAACCTGCCCCGGGTTGCCCAGCGAAGCGTGTCCGGAAAAGCAGATCTAGCTTCCGCGGCAGCGATGGCCAGTTTGAAGTCCTCTCGTTGAAATGCGGACATTACGAAAACGAATGCATTTATTTAGGAGTGAGGATATGACGGCTGGCACACAATTTCGTAATAATACTATTCTTGGGGGTATTTTTGGTTGGTTTGTTTGCATCCCATCAGGTTTCGCTTTTTACGCACGACGCTTATACCCCCGAAAACGTACGTCTCTGTTTCCGCCTAGTGCGCTATATTTCTGCGGCAATACGCATTGGATAGTTGGAAGGTTGCATGAGCGAGCGGCGGTGGAGTGTGGGCTCATCCTGTTGTATGTCGTGCATGCGGGCGCGCAGTTTAGACATTAACATTATGTTGATCTGTACCTTAATGGGGGAGGGAATCTCGCCTCTTGTTGTTTGCAGGGTACCGCTGCGCTTTGAAATAAGGGCATAGAAACTAGTCATCGGCGTGAGGACGACGAGCGGAAATGGAAAGGTAAGGGATCGCATGATCCACGATCGTTTGTCTGAGTGGCATTCATATTGCCTTCTTCTACGCTATGACGTGAGCATTGCACGTTGCGGGAAGGCCGCAAGTGTGGCAGCGTAATGTGTTATTGCAGTTGCTGTTCTGGATAGATATAACGCGCGAAGCGATGTCAGAAGTTCACTCTTGCAACTCGGAGACCGGACCCTGAGTTTGGTGTGCGCACGGGCCAAGGTTCGAGAAGTTTTGCTTTCTCGGAGCGAGCCAGAACCCCACCATCAGATAGCACCATGTTCCCTTTTTCTGTGTGGGGAGACGGGAGACGAGGCTATCCCATCACTAACGCATTGACTAACATTTCCATCTGAGGACCACTAGCGGCGCAGCGGATCGCATTTCAAGGTGAGGCCGTCGGCTGGCGCAGGTGGGAGGAAACATGGTACCGGTGTTTTCAGGTGCTTCCAAGGCTCGCGGAGGGGAAGACGGCCGCGGATATGATAGTCGAGTTGAGAATTATTCATCCCGAAGTGTCCGTTTGCAGTTTGTCATCTCTGCTCATTCGACTTTGGGCGCAGTTGCCCTGCTTTGCACTCGTCCGGGCTGCCGCAGAGCTTGTTAGAGCGTGTTAGAGTTTGTTAGAAGCACTTTCTCTCCACGTCTCCGGCACACGCTACACACTCTGTTCCATTTCTCCACCGGCCCTGAACATTGTTGAGCAGCAGCCTCCCTTGGGTCAGAGCCCCTAATTCTCTTCCGATTACGGCTGCTTTAAAAGCCCGTCTGTGCACGCCGGTGGCGACGACAGTCGGCTTTGTTCCAGGAAGTACCTCTACAGCCTCCGAGATTGCCATCACGCGACACCGAAATAAGCACCTTGCTTGGCTACTCGGGTGGTTTAAACAGCGCGCCAGGCACAACTCCGATACTCGAGTTCCCTGGTGCTAACAGTGAATTAATTTTCAAGCGGCCGCTTTCGCCGCCTTCAGCCCATCATGATTCCCACGATTCCACGGTTGTCCGACTACGACATCTCGCCACAGAACGGCTTCTTGCCTTCGGAACTACCTTTAGAGATACTGCCCGATGCGTACTATCAACCGTGGGAGACCGTTGCGCGTAACTTGCAGAGCCTCATCCTCGCCAAGCGTCTTCGCAAAATAATCGACGCGCTGCCCGTCCTATCGACCGAATTTCTTCTTACCGAGGCAGAATGGCGGAGAGCATATTCGATTCTGGGCTTCATGGCTCACGCCTACGTTTGGGGTGGTGACCAGCCTGCCGATGTAAGCCACGACTATCTGCCTGGGTATGCGAACCTCACTAATGCATCCTAGATCGTCCCGCCGTCCGTGTCGATCCCGTTCCTGCATATATGTAAACATCTCGAACTACCACCAGTAGCCACGTATGCTGGTGTTTGTCTGTGGAATTGGCGACCGCTCTTCGATGGAGAGCCGGTGGGTTTGCTCGAGAACCTCGCCACACACATGACCTTTACCGGTTCGCTGGACGAGTCGTGGTTCTACCTCATATCCGTGGCCATCGAAGCACGCGCCGGCCCAATCATTCCGATGATGATAGAAGCCATCGGTGCAGCTCGTCAGGGCGACAGTAAGAAGGTCGTGGAGTGTCTCCGGGGCTTTGCAGAGCGGTTGGATGAGATAGGAGGGTTACTTGAGAGGATGTACGAGAGCTGTGATCCTCACGTCTTCTATCACCGCATCCGCCCGTTCCTTGCAGGCGGTAAAAACATGAGAGATGCAGGGTTGCCCAACGGGGTCATGTTCGACGACGGCACCGGAAAACAGCCATATGTCCAGTTTTCCGGCGGCAGCAATGCTCAGAGTTCCGTTATCCAGTTCTTCGACATCATCCTCGGTGTCGAGCACCGCCGGACGGGCGAGAACCAATCGGACGGCTCAACCTCGAAGACCGCATCACCACAAGCTCCACCTAACGGTTTCCTATTAGAGATGCGGCAGTACATGCCTGGACCACACCGACGGTTCCTTGAGCATGTCGAGCGTGTAGCTAACATCCGCGAATACGTCAACAGTCGTCGCCATGACCGCGCACTCGTGACTGCATATGACGCATGTCTAGCGATGCTACGAGCGCTACGTGACAAGCATATCCAGATCGTTTCGCGCTACATCATCATCAAATCAAGAGAATCACGGTCCGCCTCACGATCGCTTTCCCCTAAGGAAGCAGCGACACAACGCCTCAACCTCGCGAACACGGTCCGACAGGGCAACAGCAAGAAGCTTCGCGGGACTGGTGGTACAGCTTTGATTCCTTTCTTGAAGCAGGCTCGCGACGAGACCGGAGAGCCAGCGATTGATGCTTGGGCTCGGCGATTGCTCAATAACGGCCCTGGGGGCGCCGGCCTGAGCGAAGGGGTGGCAATGCTTGGTAAGATGAAGGAGCACTTTACCGGAGAAGTCGAGGTTGTTGGTCTAGCGGGTACATGGAGTGTGGACGATAGTGAAGGAGGCGTAAGTTTAACCCATCACGATGATGAGAGCAGGAAAGGTGCTAACGAGATGTAGATCTGTCACTGGTAAATATTTGACTGCGGAAGTGTTGTGGATACGAAATCCTGTAATTTCTATAGTTCTGCCCAACGCCTGGGCACAGCATGTGAGTAGACATGCAGATATGTTCGATGAAAAAGCCATCTCAGGCATCCCATTTGTGCATCGTACTCCACTGCACAAGGTACTACTCGGCTACATGGTCAAATGGCGCAGGCTTGCGCGAATAAATCTACCCTCCGATTCAAAACAGCCTAGTATATCGCGTCATAGCATATGGGAGCAGCTTGATTTGAATGATTGTGGAATCTCATGACCGAAGGCTTCATGAGGGGTCCCCTTCAGCGCTGTCCAAAAGCATTGCTTCTATGCGCCTCGTGCATCATTCGCCCCGCTGCCGCTGCAAGTTCGCGAACGCGCTCAGGCGCGTCTGACGCAATGACGTCACTGTTCACATGAAGGCAACGCAACCCAAAGGCACTCAACAAAACAAAGCAGATATAAACCTCGCCCCCTACAGCCGCTCTACCTCAGTAGAAACGAACACCAAACTAGATATACCTAAACTACCTCTACGACATCAAGATCGTATCAAAAATCATGTCCGGCAACAAAGATCAGACGTCCACGCTTCAGAGCGTGGTCGACAAGGCCAGCGCCGCGATCAGTTCTGGCATTGGCGCCTTGACCGGAAACCCCGCCGACAAGGTGAGCCACACATCTCCCTTCCAATTTCCTACATGCGTGCGCCTGCAAGGGCCATGAGTGAGCACAGCAATAGCAAGAGCCGCCAGCTCTTCAGCATCGTCGTGCGGTTGTGCGACTGGTCGCTTATGCTGCTTGGGCCGCTGATTGCTCGCTACGTACGCGCATTCCCTCTTATCACCGCACCGGTGCATCACGAGGTACTCGCAAATACCAGCTAACACGAATCCAGCGCGAAGCAGAGACGAAGCGCGCAACCGCCGATGCCGAATCCGATCTCTCCCACGCCGCGGCCAAGGCCGGGCCGTTCACCATCACGCCCTCTGGCGCCGCCAAAGACGACCCCAATCGCTCGGCTGGCAGCTGGAACCAGACCGTGGGCTCGGCCAAGGAGGCTGTTGGCGGGCTTGTGGGCGCTGAGGGCTTGAAGCAGGAGGGAGCGCGCCAGAATGAGGAAGGCAAGGCACAGGAGGCAGAGGGTCAGGTCAAGGACCTTGGAAAGGGACTGAGCGACCGCGTTGGAGGGGCGATTGGCGGCGCCGTTGCGGGCCTGACTGTGAGTTGTGCGAGCATAGATTTGGGAAGGATGGCGTGCTAATGGCAGCAGGGCAATGCCGCGCAGCAGAGCGAGGCGCAACGCCAGCACGACGAGGGCAAGGCGCGTCAACGCGGTGTCGAGGCCGACTTGCAGAAGCAGGTGGAGAAGGATCCCGACTTCAAGGCGTGAGTGGACATGTGGACATCACACGGGTAGGCTAGGTGGGTTACGTCGTGTCTGAGTTGGAACGGTTTTATGAGGTTATGGATGATATCCCTTTTCCTAGTTTACGGTTATGAATTAAGCTCTCGATTGAATTGTAACGTGTTCTTCTAACTTCTCTGCTTTTGGAAGAGGCTGTTTAAAGAGGGAGAAGATCAGTCCTTTGCCTGGTTACGTGAATGCTCTTCTAACAGAGCGAAAGCGAAGAGTTCGACAGTGTGAAAACCTTGCTTCTCTTGTTTCCTTTAGTTTGACAAACAACGCCGAGGCCAAGATGCTCAAGTTCTGGTCTATTCCTACATTGTATCAAATCGACGTGAGAACGAATGCAGTATGTCGAGTGCCAATGCATTACCGCGTGCCTTGTAGTGAGATCTTCAATGCCGATTAGCCCATACTGTCGTCTCACTTCTTTCGGAGTAGTTCCCGGATTGCACCAGACGAGGCACGGTTTTCACAGCACCACACGTACCACGATCTCCGACGAGTGCCGAGATCGAGCCGAGATCTTTTCCAGCATTATTTGCGTTGTTTGGTCGGCGATGATGTATGCTTTCAGGGTTGCTCTGGCCCTTTGTGGCCATATGACGTGGCGGTGCAATTCCAAGCCACAAACAAGGACGTCACCGGATCACGCGGCGCATTACGCAGGATTTGCCTACAACTTGAAATTCTTGGATCTGGGTTCCTTCCAGAGAGGTGTGGCCAGCTGCCCGGGAAGGAGCCACCTCATAGTGCCCCGTGCACATCATGTCGTGTGGCTGACTTGAAGAAGACGCCTACGTCATCGCGACAAACGGGAAGGAATGATGCGTGATAAATAGCATCCGCGCTTCCGGACTGAGGTGATTGACACCGCACTTTTAGACACCCAAAGTTCTCCTACTACTAGCTAGCCACCTGTACCACACACGAGATTCTCTAAGCACGAGAAACAAACACCACACACCGTCAACATGCCTTTCACCGCAAGGTAAGTTACTGGCCAGGAACGTCTTTGTTGAGAGAGCAGCTGCTAACGGGTCTGCAGCGACATCATCAAGATCATCTTCGCCATCTTCATTCCCCCGCTGGGAGTGTTCCTTGAGCGTGGATGCAATGCCGACTTCTTCATCAACATCCTGTTGACCATCCTGGGTTACATTCCGGTAAGTTCCTCTCTTCAGTACATGTACCGAAGCGCTTGCTAATCGAGGCAGGGCATTATTCACGCGTTGTACATTATTCTGAAGTTCTAGCCGGGGCCGGCACGCGAGTCTCCTTCAGGACATGGACCTGAAATGACACGCCATTCACGATACCCTTTTCCTTTCGCCGACTCTCGACATACGAATGCGCACGCCAGTCGACTGCTTTATTGGGTGGTTTAAGCGACATGCGGAGTGTGAGGATGGGCTTCTTTGCTCATCATGTAGAGGCACTGTGCACTACATGAAGGCGTTGGTCTCTACGACAGTTTTTGTTTTGGGCCTTTGTATGATTTGAGGAGCATAGCGTAATGTCAAATTAATGCAAACATCCTATCAACTTCTACTGCTACTCATCATGCGTAAATTTTTTGCGTGGACGGTTGAAAAGTAAAAGCTGATCGTGCGTGCGAATCGCCGAAACCTGCCAGCGTTCGGGGAGAGGCTGTGACGTGTGCGCCAATGCTGTTGATCCTTCTGCAGGTAGCTCCCCCCGGACTTCCGCTGGACTTTTTGCTTGGCACGACCATGGAATCTGACCTTCGACTGCGAGAGTGACACCGCAGCATACAGCACCACTGACCAAAAATCCCACGGCAACCGCGCATACACATGTCTTCCCGCATCCTCGCTCCCCGACAAACCAACACGCCACCCAACCGGGCTAAACAGCGATGAACGCAGCCCTCACCCAAGCCGAGATCGAAGCTCTCAGCAATGCCGACTGCTTCTGTGAAGACGCGAACCGTCAGCTCGGCCATGCTGGTGCATACAGAGACGCCGTCAGCTCAGGCGTTTTTGAAGAGTCGCTGAGGCTGAAGAACACGCTGGACGCGTACGAAGCGACAGGTAAGGCACCTACCCTGCACAGAGACGGGACTGTGGCACGAGTCTGACTCCAGCTTCAACAGCCAAGTCCAAGCCTTCATGGGAGACGCTCTCGGTGCTTGTAAACTGCGAATACAGGCTCTACGTCCTCAACCAGACCACGCCGCTGCGCAACAATCCCTTTCTGTCGCACTGGGTCGAGGCCATCCAGCGGCTGGGGACGCCCACCGCGCGGGGCCAGAAAAGAGCAGATGGCCCCGTGACCAGCGATGAGGTCAATACGGTGCGCGTAGAGCTCATCAAAGCCCTCGTGCAATCGCGCAACCCCTCGCAATTCGCCCGCATCACTCCGCACCAGCTGCACCACAACTTTGTAGAGATGCGGCAGACGTCCTTGTTCAACATCAGGACCTACATCCGCATGCTCGAAGAAGAAGGCATCTACGAGCGCACACCCTCGCCCGACGGCGACTCGCCTACGAGCACCGCCTCGGAGCCTTCGAAGCCTGCAGCTGGCAAGCTGAACGAGTTTCAGCGCTGGAAGATGGGGCTTCTCTCGAGGTTAGAAACTGAGCCCGCGCTCGCCATCTCAGAGCTCACACACCTCCCTATAGAGCTATCTTCCCTCGACTTCCTAACTACGTTGCTGCAAGAGCAGACGCTGCAGTCGCTGGGCATAGAACCGGCGCCCGTGATCGCAGACTTCATCCAGCACGTGCTGCGGCTGACGGAGCAGATGGGGCAGCCAGACTCCTCGGATATGCTGGAGGGAGTGCTGGACAACGAGCGTCTCGTGGAGAGTGGACGGGAGGCGCAGACAAGGGCCGTCAAGTTGTTACTGCTTTTCATGCGAAATCTCATTCGCAAGGCTTTGTTGCCGCTCGAATCGATATACTTCGAGATACAAGAGATTTGCGTTAGGTATGTGTGGATCAGGGAGGTGAGGGAGTTCAAGGCTTTTGTGGAAGAGGGCGAGGAACGAGACGAGGGTTAGGCTTAATTCAAGAGAGACAGCCGAAGGTTACGCGGGTTAGTGAGGAAGAGCTAGGAAGTTCAACGCACGTCAGTGGACATGATCCCTTTATTGCTTCTTTCCTTTTGTCAAATATCTCACTTTCGCATTAAGCAATCGGAATGGTGGCGGTAACAGTTTCTTTCGTCTTGTTTGCGACGAGGTTCCGGACGTGCAGCACCCACATCGCCAGCCTGGAATCACAAGGAAAACGCACGCAGTGGAGGAGAGTGTTCGATGATTTCAATATGAGGCTGGGGACTCCACTGAGTAATGGCTGAAGCACATACTGGGCGATGCAGAGCTGGCTGAAACTATCTTTGTAGGTGGAAGCGACCAATTAGCGGTGGTCCGCGGCATATCGCGCTAAGCAGAAGTCGATCTCCAAACCAATCCGTTTCACTATCTGTGCTCCCAAACATTTGACAGCTATTGCAAAACTCAGTTCCTTTTGCACACCAGTTTTTGCAGTGGGATGCCAGAATCGAGACGCCGCTCATGCTATTGGCCATGAAGACAGACAAGCCAATCCTGTCGGCTTTGTGCTGTATCAGTATGCCTATGGTGAAAGTTCCGGAACCGACTTGAAAGCAGGAAGAGGAGGAATGTTTGTATAGGACCTAACACCCTCGCTCTCGGATAGGGCACGGCTACCAGGTCTTGCGGTCTCGTCTGTGGTAGGTACGCTCAATACGGGCGATCTGCCGTGAGGTTTAGTCTCGCCCGAATCCCACACTGCCAAACAAGATCTGATGCAGCCTTGCGCTGCGTCTCTTATGCCTCACCGCAGTCTTCACCCGTGTAGCTCGGAATAGCAATTTTTGGAAGCCTCAGTGGGGTGCTCGTCAACAGCGCAAACAGTCATAGGTCACTGGTCGATAATCCACGCTTCAAGTGTTTTGAATCAGGTAGGTTTTGAGCTCCATAACGTCCCGAAACGGCATACTCAGATGAACCCTGTCAGATATCAAACATCAATGCGCTCGACGTCTCCCGCTCCAACGTTGTTCCGACGATCGTTCTGTTTCCAGGCCAAGCACAGCCAAGGTGTCCCTGCCCAATCTTCTGGAGAAATCCCTTCCCGCTGCGGCTGCGGATATCCCGACACTAATTCTACTATTCTAGTCATGGCTCTATTTCTGTCGATATCGTTCGACCGAAGTCGTCTCACCCGCAGTGTTGGGAGTCCTCCATCCGGTCTCATGACAGTATTGTGCAGCGGCTTTCGAGCTCCGTGCCCCTAGCAACGCCTCCAGACGGAAAAGCCTGTTCTGCCACGCTCCGGACGATGCTTGGATGCCACCAAGCTTTTTCGCCGAGCTATGGCGTCTGTGACGGGTCTGGCAAAGCGTATATAAGGTATCGCAACCTCCTCGAATGGAAAAACCATCAACTCATCAGCTTTTCAGTTCTTCGACAGCACCTTTCCAGACTCGCCTCTTTCTAATACCTTCTTGCGCCGGTCGCTTGTTGAAAACCCTCCTTAAGCTTAATTTACACTTCTCTCCTTGACCGTCAGCTTCGCCAAGTTTTAATTTTCTTTTATCGACAAATCCGAATATCAAGATGCGTTACTCTCTCGCTGCTATTGCTGCCTTTGCGGCTTCCACCTCTGCGCACGGTGTTATCACCCAGGTTCAGGGCGCAAACGGTGTGAACATGCCTGGACTCTCTGGTGAGTACTTCTCGACCCAATAGCCTTGGTTCCACTTTGCCCTCCTGCGATATCCGGCCTGCCTTTCCGGCGTGGTAACGGTGGACCCTGATTTTGGTCATCATGTGACACAACCTTTATGAATGTCTGGCTGACGATGAATAGTTCAGGATGGTACTCCCCGTGACTGTGCCTCGCCCCTCTGCGGCTCCGAAGCTGACACCTCAATTATCCGCGCGAAAGAGATGGGTGGCAAGGCTTCTGCTCTTGGCCGTACCCAGGGTGGTGGTCCAGTTGACGCTGGCGCCGCGATTGCTGCCTTCATGGGTGGTGCTGGTGGCGCTGCCGGTGCCGCTGGTGCGGGTGCTGCCACGGGTGCTGCCACGGGTGCTGGTGCCACGGGTGCTGCCAAGGGTGCTGCCACGGGTGCTGCCACGGGTGCTGGTGCCGCCGGGACCAAGCGCCAGTTGCTCGCAGCACTTACAGGCAAAGGAAAGGGAAAAGCAGGAGCTAAAGGCGCTGCAGGAGCTGCAGGCGCCGGCACTAAGACCCCCAAAGGCACAACTGAGAACGCTGTCGCGGCCTCCGCCGGCGCGGGTGCTGCCTCTGGCCTCCCGACCACCGCGGACGACGGCACGATCACCATGACCTTCCACCAGGTCAACCAGGACGGCGCCGGCCCGCTCACCGCCCAGATCGACGCCACCTCCGGCGGCACCGACCCCGCTGCGTTCCAGGACGCCCAGGTCACGCAGGATGTGCCCGGCATTGGTATCGGAGGTCTTTCTGCTGCTACCACGACTGACTTCCCCGTCAAGGTACGTTCTTTTCTTTTTCACATCCTCTACTTCCTGGTACTGTGTGAGGAGTGAATAAGTGCTAATACGCGAGCAGGTCCAAATGCCCCAGGGCATGACATGCCAGGGTACCGCCGGTGGCGCGTCCAACGTCTGCATCGTCCGCATGCAGAACAGCGCTCTCGCTGGTCCCTTCGGTGGCTCGGCGGCTTTCACTCAGAGCACGGCGGCAAAGAAGCGTGCTGTTGAATACAACCTCCGCAAGAGGCACATGGCTCGTGGTATCCTCGGCAAGCCGGAGTAAGCGGTGGTTTGGTAGCGGGTTGCTGGGCAATCGGCGGTATTGGAAGATGAGACTTGTACATAAGTTGGTCACTAACTGCATTCGCTAATTGGTTTTGTGTAATTTTGAGAAAGAGAGGGGAGTAATTTGTATATAGGCGGGTCTGGAATGTGTTTGTTGATCCATGAGCGTACCCTCTTGCGAGTGTGATGTATGCCTTATCCCTTGCACCGGCAACATCGCCCGCACACGGACCACCTCTTAATAGCTAATTAGATAATTAATTACTAAAACACTAAGACCTGCGTCATAATGTTAGTAATTATTAATTACTAGCTAAAACATAACTTTTTTAAAATTTTTAGTATATATAAGCATGCTAAAACATGCAGCGCCTATTAGTAATAATTTTAACTTTATAAAATTTATAAAGTATAGTTAAAAAGATAGTATTTTACTTAACTTACTACGCACGCTACTAGCTACCTAGTAACTACTTAAAATAAATAATCTATATACTTTTAGACGCGCTTAGTTACCTTAGTATATAAATATTAATTTTCTTATTTTTTTATTTAACTTGTTTTATAACGCTAAGCTTCTTAATTAAATTATATACTATATAAATTAGCACGCTAAAAAGCTTTAAACTAAAGCGCTATTAACGCCTAACTATTATAAATAAAAACTAATGTTACTAAGCGAGCTATATACCTACTTTAGAATTATTATATATATAGCACTTTATAAAGAGCCGTCGCTTAAGGAGTATTAGCGGAAACTTTATAGGACAGCGCCTACGCATAAAGTTAACCTCTACATGTTACAGAAATACTAGAAGTAGCTAGATTAATACTTATACCTAATAAAGGTTAATTAGAGCTTTAAATTACCCTTTAGCTAAGTATAAAGTTTTTTAGAGTTATTACGCGAGCGTAGCTTTAAGTACTAAACTTTTAGTAAGTACCTTTATATTAATAAAGTAATAGTAAGATTTATAGGACGCGCGAGTAAGGTTATTATAATTAAAATAAAACTAATATTAGAGGGGTATAAAATTTAGTATTTAGCTAATAATAAAGTAATTCTAAACTAGTTATTTTATGCTAGAGGTGCCGGGCGAGGTCTAGTAAACTTACTTACTTTTATAGGAGTAGAAACGCTGCCCTTTACGCTAACTAAGTCTATTTTTATTATTTTTATACTTACTAAAGACGCTACTAGGCGTTGTTAATTTCTACTAAATTATTATATTATCTAGGATAATAATCTCTTTAATACTATTCTTATACTTAAATATTTAAAAGATAATAGTGTAGGGTGCGCGGGCACTATAAAGATAATAAAAATAGTAATAAAAGAGAGATTTGAGTTAAACGCGATAGTAAAACTAATATTTAAGGCGCCTATAGTAGTAACGCGCGCTTACGTAAAGCTAACTAAAAAGCGCTTTAATAATAACCTTATAAAGCTTAAGATAACGTTTTTAGGCAAAATAAAATAAAAAGAAACGTACTAGGCGCTCTTAAAGAGTAAAAAAGTCTTATAAGTTACTTAAAGAAATAATTAAGTAGTTTTTTTTACTAGTACTATTACTAAGGGTAAGTTTCTTAAAGCTTAATAATATACTAAGACTTACTAATAAGAGTTACTACCTAACTACTTACCTTATTATAAAGCTCCGCCGTTACTCTAAAACCTCTTAAAGAGACTAAAAACTATTTAAAAAGGCCTTTAGTAATAAGCCTATTAAGTTATTAGGCATACCTAAGATAATAGACGACTATAATAAGTATAAAAGTAAGATAGATTAGTTTAACTAAGTAAAGAGCTACTATAGTGTCTAGTAAGCTAAGCGGCGCACATAGAAGCCCCTTTAGTACTTTTTACTAAATCTTATACTTAATAATTATTATAGACTCTTCTCCTACTCCTCCTCTACTATTACTAAACGTGGCGGCTATAAGAAGTTCTTATATAACTTTATTAAGTAGTTATTTAAGCGTGGTAGATAATTAGTAAGGGGCTATAAAAAGCGCGAGAAACTTAATAATATTATTATTATTAAAAAAAAGCGCTTATAAGTCTATAAGGCTATTTAAAAAGTCTAAGACCTATACTACTTGTGTTAAAAACGCATATTAATTACACAAGTCTTAGATATCTTAGGCACCTCTAGGTTATGTGTCTGGCAATCTATAGCAACGTAAGCGTGCCTAGCGTCCTCCGCGTACTTACTATAGGTGTACGCTTTGCCGCTTGCCTTTATATAGGCCAGAAATCAGGCCTAAGTGCTGGCAGGAGCACCTCCAACGACATTAAACTATTAAAGAAGTTAATATAAAAGCAAGCTTAAGTATTAAGTAATTAAAAGTTAAGACCTCTAAAAATGTAATTTTTATACAAATTTCTATACAAACTGTATTAATTCTGGTGTTCTGCCCAGATCGGAGCGATCATCCGATTGGCTATCACCAGGTGGTCCGTGTGCGGGCGATGTTGCCGGTGCAAGGGATAATGTGAACGGTGCGCTAGTGAAGTAGCGCGCAAGTTTGAGATGGGTGAATTGGTATAGGAGAGACGTGTTGCGCTGCCGTTTGCCTTGCACATTTGCTTTACAAGACTCTAGAAACATAAGATGGGTTCATCCTGCAGTACGTGACTCTTTGGGGAAGATCGGTTGGAGGTCAGTTGGAAACTGGATGGTATGTGATGAGCGCGGGTAAAGCAGCTACGAGGTATCTGGCTTGGTCAATGGAGAGATTTATTCGCCGCTTAGCTACGTGAGATATGAGTGCTTTGCGCCTTGAGCGGCCAGCAACAGCCCGCTATCAGCGCCTTCGCTGGTCAGTCGCAGAGGGTCGGGCTTTTACAATCAAGGCCCTCTGTGTGTAAAGTCCGAGAGGAGCAATACTATCGCGTAAGCAGCAGTGCATAGCCTTGAGGCGCGGCTTCCAGGTCCAGCGTACAGGCCAGTAAAGCGAGCGGCACCAGACGCCCTGCTCTACTATTGAACTGTACACACGCGTCTCTCACCTCACGGCTGTGTATCTGGTAGTGCGCCGACATCACCGCCCGCAACCTGCGTCTCTCACCTCACTTTTCCGCACCACAATGCTTAAACCACCAGATACCACTCACTTATATAATACCCTTCAAGCGACTTTCTATCGCAATTTGAGCAAGCGCTCACAAGCTGCGGCAATTGGCCTAGCGGGTAGTGGCAGGAGCAAGACCTTCGTCTTGCCTCACTTCACGTTAGGGTAACTAATGTCATCCACAGAGCAACTATTCGAGTCGTGACAACAGCAAACCAATTCGTGAGAATGAGTTTCTGGGCGTGTAACCGTCACGATGAGCGAGCGTTTCTTTTTGCTATTGGAGGGAGGTTTTTTGTAGGTTCCCTTGTGAAGGGTGGAGGGCGAGGAGGGCGAGGAGGGCGAGGAGGGGCGGGGAGGGAGGAGGAAAGTGTGATGTGAAGTGAGGTGAGGGAAAGGAGGAGTGCTTTATCGGAATGAAGGCAGGATGAACTAGCTTCATTGGGCATGGGGTAGTGAGAGGGATTGGAACGCTACACAGGCTAGTACAAGCTGGTAATGCTATCGCGTATGGAGTTTATAGCTCACCTTTCGAGCCAGGTGCCAGACATTTTTAAAGCCTAAAGAGATAAAATAGTAACACTGTGCAGGCGCAATTGTGGGAAGTCTCAAGTACCCGACAAATATGTATTGGCAATCAGAATCTATGTACATAGCTCAGACGAGTTTTCTCATTCTCTCCACGCATGCTCTACTCCATCCCATCGCGTGAGGTCGACGCTCAGGTAAGCGTCAGATCAACGTTTCCCCGGTTCGATTGCACAGGTGGAATTGGAAGCACCGCGGTACAGTACCATCGTCAAGTGCTTACGGAATAGCCAGATCAGTGGTGCAGAAGAGCTGCGACTGTCCCTTGTACGTGGCCAAAGCTAAGCACAATACGTCAGTAATAACACCACCGAGACCTCATTCCGGGAAGCAACCTACCATCGAAGCAGTTGTACGTGTCCGCAGCATCAATGTTGCAGTGCCCCACAACATTGTTATCAAGATCAACCAGCTCGTTGTTCTCGATGTAGGACGCTGCCCGAAACCATCAGCACCGCATATCATATAATCAAATACCTAGGGTGTAAAGTACGCACTGTAGTGGCCATATTCATCGATATTGAATTCCAGCTCCGTGACTTGCACGTCGGGGTCCTCAGCTGTGCTGCAGCCCTTGCAGCGCACGCCCTCTTTGCCGCCGCTCACGTCGTTACTGACGGAGAAGATGCGGGCGTTGTACACATCGTCGCAACTGGGTGGGGCGGAGAGAAAGAGGTAGGAATCCAGGGTGGAAGCATTGACGGTGATGTACTGGATGCCGCGGTAGATGTAGAAGTCTGCGGTGACCGTGGTGGCCAGAGCCGCGGCAGAGAGCAAGGCAGTGAATGCTCGCATGGTGGGAGGATAGCTGAGTACTGGGTAGTTGGAAGATGTGCTTTGTTGTGCTGTGTTGTCCTGAGGGCAAGTCGTGGAGGTTTATATACCCGCGTCCTGCTACGCTCGCACACTCTGCTGTCATCGATCGGGATCACTTCCTTGATCGTCGTCACCGTCAAGGTTCTCGAGGTGAGTCCGTGTCTGCTTGCATGGCAGCCTCAACTTGCGATGCTCAGCAGTGACCTTCTGCCCAGCTTGCGCATGGATACATGCGATACTCGAAACCATCATGGCTTTACTGGGCATACAGGCAAAGGTTAGCTCCACATTGCCTGGTCTACATATTGAGCGGGTCTTGGGGCCATACTGTGCCGTTCCATCCGGACCTAGACTAGAAAAGATACCAAATAGGGTGCAAATCTGGGGGGTGGACGTATGCTTACCCTGGTCTAAGCTTGAGCTAACGAAATTTACATGTCTGCGTTAAGAGTTCCTAACGGTTTAAAAGCATACAATTCACTACTACCTGTCTCTTCAGGAAGACGTTGACGAGTCTATATTACCTCGAAGCGTCCCACTTCTCACATGAGTGCAACAGACAACCTTGGAAGCGCAGGGTTCGGAAGTCTGCGACAAAGGCGGCCTGATGACGAAAGACGTTTTGTTTAGAATGCGACCTCTTTAGGCGAGCCATGAAAGTGACATACCAAAAGCGGCGTTCGTCGTGAGATCCTTCGGCATAGTCTTCCGACGGGCCGTACGTCATCCCCGGTGAGGGCTAGCATAAGTAACGGGAACCTTATTTGCATGCAGGCGTACAAGAACTTAGTACTACAACATCTGTCGTTTCTCCACGGACCATTCTAGAAGTCACCACTTTGCCTAATGTAATCTAGAACAGTTGAAGCATGTTAATAGGTGAAATACAGCGAACAGAGAAAAATAGGGCACATAACCTAACACCCATCAGTATCCTTCCCTTTGGCGAGTTTCCAAAGCCACCCTGCCTCGATCCACTATCACACTCTCCTATACCTTCACAAACCAAAAATAATCTACACAAGAGCATTCCAGAGGCGCCCGCAGCAACAATCAGAGCATCAGTCACGGGAGCTAAAAGCCCTGAAGGTATAGAGAGTTAGCACATTGCGCATCGCTACTGAAGCTGGCCTTTGCATGTATCACTCTGGCGTCGAACCAAACTTACTTGGACCGTGTGTGGCGGATACTGGTGTTTCGACCTGGTGTCCGCGTTTCTTGGACTATTCACTATGTATTTAGGGAACTGTATGTGATACATGGAGGGCGCTTCATTCAGCAAGGCATATATGGTCGAATATCAGGCTTCAGCCTCGTCCTTCAGACTCCAAGACCGCGCTGTCATACTCACGCATATCGCCGTGCTCGTCGGTTACCCCCAGCGCTGCATGGGCTACGAATGCCGCTACAACTCCGCCCGCCATGCCCAATTCAATGCACAACCATACCCTTCCGGTCCATCTCCAACCACTCATGCTGGTTCTGACAAGCAGGAAGGTTACCTTTCTAAGCCCTTCCTACTTTGAAAGACAGGATGTCGTTCTTGCCCACCTGCACGATATCATCTTCTGCCACACGCACACCGCCTTCCCTTTCCACATAGGCCATAGGTGCATCGCCCATAACTTTCCTGTACACATCGCCGACCGTGCTGCCCTTCTTGACCAACACGCAATCTCTGAAGACCGCCGTTGAACTTGCACTGCCACTTGTGAAATTCGAAATATGCCTGACGGGAAAGACAGGCACGAGACCGAGGAGCTCTGCGGCTCGGGATAGGACCTGCACGACGCCCGTGGAGCCGAAGCGGTACAGCACCATATCCTTCAGATTCTCGATGCGCGAGCGCAGCTTCTCGTCCAGCTCTTTCAAACCGCCACCATCAGGGTCACCCTGCTCGATGAGGTCTTCCCGCGTGTCCACGAACTCGCTGCCCTCGGTGTATTTAATAAACCCCTGCTTCGCCAGCTTGCGGAGAAACACTTCCGATATTGCCGAGCACAGCACGATGCTCTTCGGGTCCTGCTGCTTCGCGATCTTCGCGATGTTCTTGTCTGCGTCCGGGTGGTCGATTTTGTTGAGAGCGATGACGGTAGGGAATTTCTCGTCTGTGAAGGCGTTCACGACGCGCTCGATGGTCTCGTTGGACCAGTCTTGGAGCGGCTCTTTGAGACCCAGGCGGTCGAGGCAGCGTGCGACGACGGCGGAGGTGGAGCCGTAGCCGGAGAACTGGTTCTGCAGGGTTTCCACGGCGGTCGCTTTTACGGCGACGTGGCGGCGTTTGATGGAGCCCCTAGGCATGCGTGTTAGATAGACGTGGAAAAAAAGCGGGACATGATGTACCATTTCTCCATCAGGTTGCCTTGTATCCAACGCACGATTTCTGAGCGTAGCCACACGATATCCTGGCTGGGGTCGTACCCTCGAGTCGCCTTGCCTGCGCCGCGTCAGCCCAACATCTTACATACAGCGCTTTTATTCCTAGCTCGAAAAATGAACATACCTTCCGCGTCCGTTGTCCCGCTCACATCCACCACATGCACAAGCGCATCCGCATGTCTCAAATCGTCCAAGAACCGATTCCCTAGCCCCTTGCCCATATGCGCTCCAGGTACCAGGCCTGCCACATCAAGTAGCTCAATAGGTACACTTCTCTGCCCATCTACGCAAGACCCATAGTTCGGTTTGCATTTGTTCTCCAGCCCTACGCGCTTACACGCGCATTCAATCTGCAGGTACCCTACTGCGCGCTGAGGGTCGATGGTTGTGAATCTTTGCACGCATTAGCACTGAACTGGCAATAGACAGACTTTTGCGCCGGCGATGCGATTCGAAGGGACGCGCGGGGTGGCGGGGTATATTGAGGTCTCGTACTTACGGGAAGTTTCCTATTCACTGTCAACATTCCCGGTTCCCAAATGTACTCGCTACAATGCAAAGATGCTACGGACCGACTTTTGACGTGGCATCTGTCAAGCTGCCAGAGACACAAGCTTTAGACAGAGCAGTATGGATAGATGAGGGGCAGACTGCACCTGTTGAGGGTTGTGGATTTACCAGAAGAGGGCTTGCCAACAAGGCCGATTAAGGGATCGCGAGGCATGTCGCGTCAGTAGCTTGTAGTTTGAAACGAGAGAATAATTCGGATGGTGAGAAGACTGAACCACTTGCCATTCCTTGAGGCTCGCTCACGACATTGATTTTCTTATCGATAGATGACTAAGGTCTTCAGGTCTCCATTATGGCGCCCTTGGCTGTGGCCTCACGAATCCTTGATGCAAGGCGTCCGCGGAGTACTGAGACACACCTGCCAAGGCTAGAAGAAGCACATTTGCGGCGTACTATTCGAACCTCGATTGATTCCGTTTGAAAGGTAAACCACGTTGACCTGGTCAAAGACTTCGCAAACAGTGAAAGCAGCGTTAACAGATGACATTTGAAACTGCAATTATTATGTACTATGCAAAGTGTACATGTTCTATCCCAGCGCCAGCTAGGCGTCATAACGAGCTGGCGAACTCCAAAGAAAACCCCAAAAAGATACCATTACCGCAAAATACGGCGTGAATGTCATACCCCGCCGCTGGCAGCCTTGAGTTGCTCAACATGGGCTTCTGCACATGCTACCCATGTTGACTTTACAAAATGAGAGATCCACCGAAGACAGAGGAAACGAGGACGACAAGGCCGCACATCAAAGGAGCGAACATGAACTCTGGAGCGAGGCCAGCAGCAGCGCCGCCGGAGGGTTTCGCGTTTGCACCACCAGCTGTGCCGGAGCTACCCTCGGTGGAGCCAGTCGTCACTGCGCCACTAGCAGCAGGACCAGTCTTGACCGTGTTGGCTCCAGCTTCCTGGCTGCCACCCTTGAGACCAGGGGCTTTACCAGCACCATTGTCGAAGTACTCCTTGACACCATCGGGAGTGAGCGGAAGCTCGTCGTCATTAAGATCAACGTCCCAGTGGGTCGACTTCTTGGGGCATTCCGATGGCTTGTTGTCCGTCTTGTATCCACCGTCGCCAGTAGGAGCAGGAGCCTTGGAGAAAGCATCCTTGAGAGCTGTGAAGTCGGGCTTGTCTGTAACCGAGTTGCCGTTGGCGTTGACCAATCCAAAACCCTCGTTGCCGTCCTCCTCGGTGTATTCGTATACCAGACCACCAGAGTACACGGGGGTCATCTTGGAAGTGTCGTAGAGGGCGCTGACGGCGTTGAAGGTACGCTTGTTCTCCTTACAGCCATACTCGGAAAGACTGTAAATGTCAGCTCAATACTGCGTACATGGAAAGCGGTTTACTCACAAGAGAGGAATGCTGTAGGAAGAAAAGTTCTTAGCCTTCTGGGACCAGTCGGTGTCCTCAAACGTGTCCGGGTCGCACCAAGAATAGTCGTTGAACGCAAAGAAGTCGCTACGAGCACCATCGGGACCACAGTTCATGTAGGCAGCCAGCTCGTTACGGTTCTCGGCAACATCAGCAGCAGAGTAGCCGACAGGAATCTTGCGGTAGCCGCGGGCGTTGATGTACGAGCGCATGTCGCGGTCAGTGGCCTTGACATATGGGGCACACTCTGTGTTCTTGTCGTTGTTGATGACCTCGTTGCCAGAGAAGAAGGCGAGCGTGTTGTCGTACTTCTGGAACGCATCGATGGTAGCGAAAACGCTCTGGAGGTACATCTTGTTATAGGACTTGGCGGGCGAGTCACGGTTGATGGAGTACAGCGGGTTGTTGACGTCCAAGGCCAGGTAAATGCCAGCATCGGAGAGCATTTGCATGCACTCATCGTGATTAGCTGAGTTGTCGACTGTGTACACACGAATGGTGTTGATGCCAAGTTCCTTGAACTTGGCTACATCGCGCTTGCATGTCTCGGTATTGGCGATGGGGTCTTCGTTCGCGCCTGAGCCACCGGGTTGATAGTCAACACCGCGGATGTAGAAACGCTTGCCACCTGCAAAGAAGGCTGCGAATTGTCAGCATTTACATGTACAGCTGTGACGCGTGGCGCAACTCACCGTTTCCTTTAACAGAGACGGTGGGCAATGAGGCACGCTTCGCAGGCGCGGGTCCAGCCGCAGCGCACGCGGCGAAGATGCTCGCAGCAATGGCAGAGGTCTTCATAGTGGGTGATGATGTCGTCCAGATATTACGGAGAATCGAGGTTGAAACGGAGGATAACAAAGACGGAGAGGAGCGAGGGACGCAAGATCAAACAGGCGCGAGCCCAGACAAACGAGTGTAAGAAACTGCAATTAGTTTAAGATGCAGTAAGGAAGATGCACGGTGGAAGGCAGGCAGGAGGAGAGAAAGAGAACACAGCGAGGGCACTCCGGAATTTAGGGGCGGTCTTTCTCCTGGTGGCAGATGCCGGGGCAGCCGCGTCATTGGCTGCAGTCCCACATTCCGCTTCCTCCGTGCACGCCACCACGGGTGTACGAGAAACGCTTGTGAATCAAGGGAGGGCTTGGGCAAGCTTGGCTTACCCCAGTGATCGGCCATCATTCGTGCCATCTGTGGACCCTCTGCAAAGCCTGAAACATGCACTGTTGTCATCAACGCACAAAATTGACAGCGATCCAAATAAGAATAGCGGGCAATACCCGCCTACCGCCTGAAAATAGCCTGCTGAACAGGCGCCGCCGGCGGATCACTCCTCCCTTGCACGCAGGTCCCGAGATCATCCCCGACTGTCCCAATATCGCAATAGCTACGAGTGCTGCGGCCGGGCTTACGCAGCACTGTGCGAAGGATCGCCTTCATTTCATCAAACGGGCAAGTGATTTCTGGAGCGTCAACCAAGTTGGCGGTTATTTACAACGGCGCTGCATCGCAGCAGTATTAGCATTAGGCAAGGAAATTGTACGTAAATCTTCATCCATCCACCTTCCCACTATTAATGCGAAGCCGTGGTGATTGATACGGGGCCGCAAGCACTCGCCATGGTAATCAAGGCTGCAAGGATTGCGGGCGTGCTTCATCATCCTGCCGTCCTGTTCAGTTCTTGTTTCTCGTGCCAAAGTAGCCACCGAGGACAGCGGCAAGAATAGCAATGATGAGGACAACAATGCCGAGCGTCCACCACTTGAGCTTTCGTGCACGGCGCGCTGATTCGATACCCCGATCGAGCTGCTGGTTCGCGTGGGTTGTGTCCTTGTTCACGTCCTCGGTCTGCTCCTCCACGCGCGTTACCTGCTCCTCTTGGTAGACGACTTGCTCGTTGAGCTGCTGGAAGAGCAGCGCAAGCTCACCAAGCGTCTTTTCGATGCGCTGGATGTCATTGTGACGGGCGCGCACGGCACCGAGCACGCTATTAGCCTGGCCGCTGCGATTGGTCTTGAGCTGTGAAGGTGTCAGTGCTTCATGAGCCAATGTGTGGACATAAGACACTCACAGCTTGCTGGAAGATGCCCTCGTCGCCCCAGTCGGCATTTGCCGCCTCCTGTACCTCCTCCTCAGTCGCTTCCGGATTGACGATGCGGTACTGTCGCGCAATCGCATCGCGATACCGTTTGGAGTAGTCTGCCTCTTCCTTCTGGAACTCCTCGAGCTGGCTCTTGAAAGTGCGCTTCAGCGACTCTACCTGAGTCCTTTTGAACGAGTTCTGGGGCTCCCGCGATGCGTCCTTTTCGAGAAACTTGATCTCGTCCTTTATCGACGTGTTCCTGATCTGTGTCTCGGAGACGATGCTTTCCAATTGCGCCGAGGAGCGGTTGTCGGGCGACGACAGCATGCGCTGGTGAATGTTCGCAATTTCAGTGATGTTTGCCGAGAGCTGGTTGATTCTGCTCTTTGTGCCGTCAATGCGCGCGAGGAAGTCCTGCTGACTCAAAGGCTGTGCGCCATGAGGGATTGGCTGCTGCTGCTGCGGCTGCGAGTATTGCGACGCCTGCGAGTAATGCGAGTCCTCGTGCTGGAGCGGAGGCGCGTTCAGTTGCTGATCCTGTGGACGTCAGCGCCGTCGCGAAATGACCGAGGATGGCTACTCACATTCCCGCCGCCGTACGGGTTCGCAGCTCCATAGCCGCCTTGCGCCGTTTGTCCGCCGTATGGGTTCGTCTGCCCATATCCAGATTCCGCTTGCCCTGCATCGCCGTAGGGATTGCCGCCGTACTGTTGGTACCCTCCAGACATCGTGTTTGGTGGCCTCGGGAATTGGAAAGGCAGGCGGATTGGGTCTGCCTAGCGTATATACCGCGGAAGCAACGGAAACACGCGCTGACTGAAGATGCTCAGTAATAGTATGGTTACCAAATCGCAAAGGTGCGAATGTGGACGACGCAATTGAGACGGTGCCTAGCTGCAACAGCCGAGAAGGACGACCGACTTAAGAGCGTGAATAGCACCTTCCTCCCAGCCTCGCATCATTTCGTCACAACCGAGGCGGAGCACGTGGCTACTAACCGCTTCAGGTTAAAACAGTGCGACGCCCTCCTCGAACTCCGCACATTCCACAACGCCTGCAAGAGCTGTTTTTATGCTCGTGTGTAAACAGAATATACGCTCTGTAGATCAGTGACTCTTTCTGTTATCAAACGAATAGGTTTCCAGTCAAGCTGTCGTCTCCACAGTGAATCGCACTCATATCGGACTGTTACGGACCTGCCTTGGTACCGTAAGGCAGGTTACCTTGGGGGCGCGGTTATAGTTAATGGAAGTACAGGCAGAGGTCAATGGGTGATCGCTAATAGATTACATGCAATATAGATTCTAAATAAGGATGTTAAAGGCAAGTAATACCTTAGTTAAAGGATTATAAAAATTAATAATAAAGACTATCTAACAAGCGTACTAGTAGCTATATACTTAAGAAATACAAGGTAGCCTTATAGCTCTGTAACTCTGCCTATAGAGTTACTAAGTTTCCCTCTGTGACTCTGCCTATAGAGTCGTAGAGTCTGACTTGCCAACTCTATTAGCGCTGTGATAGAGTTCTGTTACGTGTTTGCTTATAATCTTGGCTAAGGCGTTAGAACCTTGGCTAGCGCTGTTCCCCGCCATTCGTCTTTATCTATCTTGTAAGGCGTAGCCATAACACTATCTCCCCTTTCTATTCCTTTGGCTTAAAGGTTAACTCGTTCCGCTCTTAAGTATTTTAAATAGTAGGTTATTTCTTATTCTAGAGTTTTAATATTTCCTAATACCTCCTATTTGTAGTAACCCCCGCAGCGCCACGTTAGTCCTAAAACTATCCTTAGATAAGGTTGTCTAACGCCTTTCGCTTGCGGATTAAGTCCTTTAACATAGTTACAAAGTTATACCGTATTCTTACTATACCTCGTATAACATTCCTTGCGTTATCTTAGAACGCGATACTCTTAGGAGGTTAGCTTATAAAGCGTGCATTCGTTCTAACGTTTGTACTTCTTATAACGTTTCCTCTAATCCTTCTTTAGCCTGTACGTGGTCTTCTTTGTTCCCTAAACTTATCCTAATCTCCTTTAGTTAATCGCGCGGATTTAGAAGTTGATTATTTAGTAAAGGAGATTTGTAAGGCTAAGGAGAAGGCCCTTAATTTTTTAGACAAGGCTACTACTTCCTATACTAAGGCGAGTTGTCTTTGTTGCTAGAAAGCTTTAGCTAAAAATTATTATGCTACTAAAGTTAAGCGTTCGTGGCGTTATCTTAAGGAGCTTAAGAGAAATAACTTAAGTCCTGCACCTTATAAGGGTCTTTCTAAGTTACTACTAGGCGATTTACTAGATCCTCTCTCTCCTAGATTTCTTTAGGTAATTAGCTAGAACGAAATTCTGCTAACTTCTTAGGGTAATTAAGGTTTTTAAGTAGTTCCTAAGTGCTTTCCTATGGTTTTCCCTTATCGTCCGTACCTGTCTATTTAACTAGGTAGTAATTCTTTCCGTTTCGCATTTAGTGTCCTAGGATCTTATCGACTTCCCATTCCTGGTCCTGTTCTCCGTATGTGTCTGCGTCGTATACTGCAGGCTCTACGTTCCGTAGTGCCTTTTCTAGTAATAAAATGTGAAATGTCGGGTGAATCTTCATGTTCTCTAGCAATTTAAGTTTATACGTAACTAGTGTGACCTATTTAATAATTTTATATAGTCTAATCTTTATATAGTCTAATTTTAAATTAAGGCGCTTGTTCTTAATATTTCTCTTAAGTAACTATACTTTTTCCTTTGCTTTAAGTTAGGGTCCCTCCTTGTGTTTTCTGTCGTAGTACTTTCCTATTTAGAGGTTTAGAAACTTAGCGTCTAGCCATAGTTGTTCGTGGATCTATTTAATTATATTTACGAATACTTCTCCGTTCGTTGTCTATATTATCATGTCCCTAGGTACATTGTACGCGCTTAGGTCGAATCTATAGTTTACAAAGAATAGCGATACTCCTATTATTATATTCTTCGAACTGTTGTACGCGAACTGGGCCATTGGTAGTAAGGCTACTTAGTTATTCTATTAGTAGTTAAGGTAAAACCTTAGGTATTATTCTACTGTCTGGTTTATCCTTTCTGTTTGACCGTCTGTCTATGGGTGATATGCCGTAGACATGCTGTGTTTAATTCCTAATACTATTATAATCGTTTGCTAGAACTTCAATGTAAACTTTACATCCCTATCTGTGATAATCTTGTCTAGTATTCCGTGTTAACTAATTACGATCTATAGTATAGTGAATGCTGCTACTTCTGCTCCGCTTTTCTCGTTGTGGGGTTGAAAGTACGAGTATCTTGTGGCCTTGTCCACAATAGTTATAATACTGTCGTATTCCGTTTTCGTTGCTGGGTCCTTGGACTTTGGTAACTAAGTAATAAAGTCCATCGTAATGACTCCCTATAGTCTTTTTGGTGCCTCTACTAGTTAAAGTGTTCTATATAGTGCGTGTTAACTATATTTGTTCCTGTGACAATCTGCGCAGTCCTTTAAAACTTCTGTTACTATTTGCCTTG
Organism: Bimuria novae-zelandiae CBS 107.79; assembly: GCA_010015655.1. Lineage (NCBI taxonomy): Eukaryota > Fungi > Ascomycota > Dothideomycetes > Pleosporales > Didymosphaeriaceae > Bimuria > Bimuria novae-zelandiae. The sequence goes on from ML976753.1 coordinate 122,986, forward strand.
CTCTAGGTATGTAGTACGTTCGTAGGAGCTTTTTAAGGGTTTTTTCTATTCCTTGATGTCCGTGGGCAGGAGATTCATAAAACTATTATACGAATTCCTATTATATTGCTGATGGAATGTATATTCTTTCGAAAATAATAAAGAATCTATCTTCTATCTATCTTTGCTTATTATTAGGCGTTTCCTTCTAGGTTTCCTTTTTAATCCATTCGTCCCAGATGCTGTCTTGTCTTTCAATGCTAGCTACTAGCTTAGCTATATTTATAACCAAATCGCCATGTTTATCTTTTACTAATATCGTGCCTATTGCTTTTACTTCCTTTTAAAGGTCGGGTCTCCTGCTTAAGGCGTCTGCCAAAAGGTTCTTTAACCCCTTGGTATAGATAATCTTAAAGTCAAATATTACGAGATATTCCCACTATCTCGTGTGGCGTTAAGTTAATTCTTTGTTCGTTATGAAGCCTGTGAGGTTTTTGTGATTTGTGTATACCTCTGTAGTGTGCTTTGCTCCTTGAAGGTAGACTCTCTATTGCTTAAACGCTTTGTAGATCGCCAGCATCTCTTTATCGTAGATTAGGTAGTTGAGCTCTGCTAGTTTTATCTGTTTTAAGAAGTATTCTACTAGGTATAATGCTCTAGTGCGCTTGTCTCGCTGTAAGAGTGCAATCTTATAGACTAAGTTTAATACGTCTGTCTTAACTTCTGCCAGTAACTCTAGGTTAAACATTCGCAAAATCAGGTTTTAGCAAAATTATTCTTTAATTTGCTTAAAGCTTTGCTTGCATTCCTTTATCTATTCAAACTTTACGTCCTTCTTTGTAAGGCGTGTAAGTGGTTTCGTAAGTTATAACCATCCTATAATAAACTTCCTGCAAAAGTTTGCGAGTTCTAGGAACTTTTATACGTTTGTCACGTTTCCTAGTGTAGGCTATTACTTAATCTGCTCGATTTTCGCTGGATCTATCCTGATCTTTCCTGGTTTAATAATAAATCCTAGGAAATTGGTTTCCTTCGTGTGGAATTCGCATTTCCTTATCTTGAGAAACATTTGGGCGTCTGCTAGCTTCTTAAGTACCTTGTGTACGTGTCCAACATGTTCTTCCTCGTTTTCTGAAAAGATGAGGATGTCGTCCAAATATGCGAAGACAAATATGTCTAAGTAGTCTTGTAGTACGGTGTTGATTCTCTCCTGGAATACCGCAGGTGCGTTAGTGAGTCTAAAGGGTACTACTTAGTACTTATATAGTCTAAATTGCGTTTAGAAGGCCGTTTTCTATTTATCTCCTTTCTTAATTCTGATCTGATGATAGGCATTCTAAATGTCTAGTTTTATAAAGATTTTTAATTTGCGCATCCTGTCCTGCATTTCTAAAATTAGGGGTAAAAGGTAGCGATTCTTCTTCGTAATTGCGTTAGTTTTCCTGTAGTCCACGCAGAATCATTTCTCTGTTGTCCCTTTCTTATCTGCAAACGTAGTTCCGTGGGATACTAATAAGTAGGAATAGCGGATCTATCTTTTCTTAAGTGCTTTATTAATATACTCCTTCTAAAGCTTTGCTTCTTCTTCTATAGTACGGTAAATTAGTCCCTATCCCGCCGTTTTGCCTTCCTCGAGCTTGACCTCGAGGTCTTATAGTTAATGTTTTAGGTAGTTCTTTAACTCTTAAAGTGCCTTTTCCTACTTCTTATATTCTTTAGGGAAAATTCCTTTATAGGTTTTAATATTTGCTTAGAGTCCTTCTTTCTTGCTGTATGTTATCTAACCTGTCTGCCAGTCTATCTTTGGGTTTACCATTCGTAACCATGGCATCCCTAGGATAACATCTTGTTCTTCGTCTAATTGTACAAGATCCATGACTAGATTTCGGACCTCTAATCCTTATAGTTTAAGTGTCGATAGTTTAGTTTCGTATTATACAGGCTTTTGGAATAATGTGCCTTTAATCGTGCTAAGCTGTCGAGGAAACTTCTTCGTAGTGTATATAATTTCTCTTTTTCTACGAATTTTTCCGAAATGAAGTTCTGTGTGGCTCTGCTATCTACCATGATTTGTATCTTTCGTCCTTGGTATTGCCCTTCGAGGGTAACATGTGGTCCCTGGTTTCCTTTTAGATGTTCTTGTTTGGGCTAATGCTTTGTTTAGATTTTCTTTTTAACGTGTTTTAGGCACTTGTTCGCTGTACACTTGTAATAAGGTCTACCTATTACACATGCCTTTGGTAACTTTGGGCCTGGCTCCAGGATTAAGCATCCTGTCTCTTTCCCTGCTAGTTACCAGCTATAAACTATTTCTCCAAGTATTAGTTCCTTAAAACTATATTATTCTCGCCTTACTAGCTATGCTAAGTAAGTCCTTTTTAGTTTTAAGTGCATTCCGCACTTTAACTTCACACACGAATTTAGGCCTAGCTCCTCTATATCCAAGCTAGGTTTACTAATGCTGTAGTCGTTTAGGAGCTGGGCATATTCCACGCTTCCTATCTAAACCTTCTCTTCTATACCTGCCTTAGTGGTCTCTACCTTGGGTCTTAATAGTATCTCCCCTTTTAGTGCCGTTGACTGCGAAGGTGTAGGGACTTCTTTTTTGTTAGAGAATTTATCTAACTCTTTAGCTTCTTAGTTTAATGCCTTAACCTACGCTTAGGTCCTGTCTTTTGTTACTGCTAGCGTGTTCTTTCCCTTCTATAGAAACTATCCTAATCCTTGCTTACTGCTAAGGTGTATTAGGCACGAGTTATTATAATAGAACATCTAATTAAGCTTTATGTGCTCTTCTCGATTAGCTGCGAGCTTATCCTTAGGCTCGTCTTTCTTGCCTTCCTTATCTTTAGGTTTATTCTGCAATCCTCCCTTCTATTCTAGTGCTAAGAATTAATTCCCTTGTTTCTTGCTATAGCAGTCTTTCACATAATGTCCCTTTTTACTATAATTATAACAGGTTACGTCTTGCTTCTTACCGCGATAATCTTTCGCGTAATGGCCTTTCTTTCTATAGTTATGGCATGTAAAATCCCTCTTTCTAGATTCCTTATTAGCGTCTAGTATTATTAGGTTGCCATGATCCTGGTAGCTTCTTTGTCCTAAGTACTTATTGAACTTGTTTCCCTCATTCTATTATTAGAGTTTGTCGTCGATTCCTGCTGCCTGGGCCTTTAATGCCAATAGCGAAACTAGTTTGTCTATTTATATTATTTTATACTAAATGTTAGATTTTAGTCCTTCCTTAAATCTTGCTATTAAGGATTCTTTATTCCATAACGTATTTATTGCGAGTTATTTAAACGTTAAGATGTATTTATTAACTCCTTAGGTTTATCTAATCTTTAGGAGTCGTTCCTTTAATCTCCTAGACACATCTGTGTCTCTGAATGCTAACTTAAGTCTCGTGACGAAGTAGTCGTAATTACTAAAAAATTATAATTATTTTAGATCTTTAATTAGCTGCCATATTCGTTTGTTGGTCTATTAAATATGGTTCGAACTAGTTTATCGCCCTATTAGTAAAGTGTGCTAAAACATAGACTACCTTCTATTCTTCGTTTTTAATCTAGAGTGCTAGTATGTTCAAGTGCAACGCTGCTTCTGCTAAGAAGGCTCTTAACTTATTTTAGTTTCTGTCGAATCGTGTGAGCGTTAAAAGCTTAAGTGGCTTACTTGTAACTCGCGTCTTTAACTTGTTAATAACGTCTTTGTTAACCTCTTATTTTTTTATAACTACTATTAGCTACGCGTCTGTCTATTATAACTAATCCTTTAGTTCTTTATTCTGCTTTAGGAGTGCCTGAAGTACGTCCTTAAGCCTAGCTTAGTCCTTACTTAAACTATTAATTATATTCCTAATCTTTTAAAAGTCTGTGTCGTCCGATTCGTGCATCAACAACTTACTTTTACTTTATTAAGATAATCTTGCTATGTTTAGCTTAGACCGTGCGCTACTTACGCTTTGCTCTTCTAAGAACTAGATTGTTAAATTGTTACGGACCTGCCTTAGTACTATAAGGTAGGTTATCTTGGGGGCGCGGTTATAGTTAATAAAAGTATAGGTAGAGGTTAATAGGTAATCGCTAATAGATTACATGCGATATGGATTCTAAACAAGGATATTAAAGGCAAGTAATACCTTAGTTAAAAGATTATAGAAATTAATAATAAAGACTATCTAACAAGCGTACTAGTAGCTATATACTTAAGAAATACGAGGTAGCCCTATAGCTCTGTAACTCTGCCTATAGAGTTACTAAGTTCCCCTCTGTAACTCTGCCTACAGAGTCGTAGAGTCTGACTTGCCAACTCTGTTGGCGCTGCGATAGAGTTCCGTCACGTGTTCGCTTACAATCTTGGCCAAGGCGTCAGAACCTTGGCTAGCGCTGTTCCCCGCCATTCGTCTTCATCTACCTTGTGAGGCGTAGCCGTAACACGGACCCTCATCTCCGTTACCGTGTCTTGGTGGTCAATGCACGTCGGAACTCAATGCACGCGCAACACCAAAACCTAGGGTAGCCATATAAGGCTATAGAGGCCTATATAAAAGCAATTGTCACGAGAATTTTATAGTTAAGGTCTTATAGGCCTATTAATACTTACTAACTGTAATGAGGTAAGCGCCCCGCTTACTAAGCCAATACTATGTGACTTCCTCACCTGCACCAAAAGGTACGCACGAGAATACTTAAGCCAAGTATTACTCGTATAGTATAATATATATAGGATATGCTAGGGTCAGCCACTAGCGCTAGTGTTTGATCCTAGCCTAGCCGGAACCTCTATAAGCGAGAGAAGGCCACGTGTTCGATCGTGCCTACCTCGTTACACTAACTACTTATATTATAAATATTAACTTAGTATTTTAATTATTTAGCTACTACATAATAATAACGCTTATAGTATAAATACTATTATATTAATGTATATAAGTGCTAACGTAGTTTTCTATCTCTTTATAACTTTATAAGTAGCCTTAAGGCTTTCTAACTTCCCTTTTTAGTAATTTTAAAACATTTTTAAAGTTATAATTAAGTCTTATAAGTCTATTAATAAAAGTATTACTTAGTAGTTTAATTAGCTTTCTTTTAGCGCCTGTATTTTTAGCTACTACGTATATAATACGCCTTTTTTATAATAAATAAGCTTTAAGCTACTAGCTAACCTTATAAACTTTTACTTACTTACTTTTTTAAAGCTATAATTATTAGTTTTTAGTATTTTTTTTAGTATTAACAATTGCGTACCTACTATATACTATAAAGTAATTAAAAATAGCTTCTTTATAATACTTTTTAAGTTAATTAAAAGGTAATAGTTTATCTTGCTCTAAGCGTTTCTTCTTAATAATTAGAGCTTTTTATAGACCTTAATTTTTGTGTTCTATAAGCTAAGCTTATATAGTAATTAAGTATATAGTTTAACTTAACTTTTTAGCCTTATTACTAGCCTTTATATTAATATAAGCTTTTAAAAGCCTATTAATTTTTCTCTAATCTAATATGCTAAGTACTAAGGCTAAGCTTTTTTATAATTTTTACTTAAGTAGGTAAGCGCTATTAAATTACTTAAAAATAATTATTAAATTTAATGGTAAGACACTTATAGCTTCAAAAGCCTAAAATATTAGTAGCTACTTTATAGTGCTAACTTAGGCCTTTTAAAATAAACTAAAAAAGTCTTTTTTAGCGATGAAGACTAGTCCTTAGCTTTTATAGAGGAACCCTAAGAGCTTAGCTAATTAAGTAATTAAAAAAGACATAAATATGTAATTATTAAATAGCTATAATATATATATTAAATAAGGGGGGAATATAGCTAAGCAGATCTTTGTTAAGATCCCAAAGAGGTAGCTATTCTCTAAGGGGCTAAGGTTGGTTCTCGGGCAGGAGTACTGGTAGGACGGGAGAGGGTTGTAGTGATAGCTTGCGCCTGTCACTAAGGGCGTTAGTATCGAAGGTGTGTACAGCACAATCAAATCAACAAGGTTGCTTATTCAGATCCAAACGATAGATTGATAAACAGGTTAAACACACATATCCAGAGGGATATTCGAGCTCTCTATATACCCGTAGGCTTTCTTCTGTCATCACCCGTTTCTGTGCCATCATGACCTTGGTCTGATGGTACTGGCATCAGTGATGGTACTGCCATCACTGTCTTGGCGTGATGGTGTGGCTTGGCGTGAGGGTACATCACGTGACCTCGGTAGTGCGGTCCCACTATGGGTTACCCCGCCATGGCCGCCGTTGGCCCTCCTTTACTGCCGCTCGTTCAGATCCTAACAATCTTATTCTAATTATAGTAAGTAATAAAATTTATAGTAATAATTAATAAAATTTATAGTAAGATAAGATCTATAGCTATTTAAGATAAGTGATTAGTAGGCTTATTAAGCTTTTTTTTTAGTATAGTAATTAAATACCTACTATAACTATACTAGCCCTATCTAATTATTTAACTAATTAGTAGTAAATAAGGTAATAAATGCTATATAGTATTAAGAATGAATTTTCTTTACCTAGCTTAACTATAGGCTTTAAGAGGTAGACTAATAAATAAGTAATAAATCTAAGGCAGATCTATTAGCGTATATATATAATAAGTAAAACCTATTTATAATTACTATTTTAAATTTATTGCTACACGCCCTTGCTTATATAAAAAAGTTTACTAAAATTTCTTTTTATGTAAAAAGTAATACTAAGTAGGATATTTTTTTTCTCTATATTACAAGTACGCTAAGGCTTAATTTAATACTACTTAATCTTTTACTATAGAAAATAAAAATAAAGCTTATACTTAGTTAGAGAATTAGCTTTATAGCGTTTACTATTAATTTTAGTTATTTATTAAAAAATTACGGATTTAGAGTTGTGCCTAGTAGACTAATTAACTTATAATAAGCTAATATTTATCACGAGACGTTATAAGCACTTATTTTACAGGCCTTCTATAGAGGCAGTAGCATTAGCTACGTATAGTATTTAGTGTAATTATAAGACGTTGTGTAAGGAACAGAAGCAGATCACGAAGCAGAATGTATATATAGGGGTTATTGTATCGGCGCAGGTCACTCAAAGGATCGATGTTGGCGTATCTCCTAGCAGAGGCATGTGGGAGTG
>ML976753.1:131731-161825 GCA_010015655.1 Bimuria novae-zelandiae CBS 107.79
CCTAAGGCGCTTATTTTCAAGCTCTAGAAGCGTATTGCGTACAGAAATCGAGTGGATAGTGGAGGATAGCTGCCGGGTCTTCTGATCCTGTATATCGCTCACAACCTTGCGCAGAAGCCTCTCAATTTTACGCCAATCGCTGGCGCTAAGCACAGAGGAGCTGCTATCTGAGGAAGATGGCCGCTCAGCATCCTCAAGGTTGAATTTCTTGAGTATAACATCTGGCATGAAGGGCGATAACCCAGTGGCCTTAAAGGCGCTAAGGATCGTACTTTGTATAAACGTTTGCCCCCAGGCCTCTTTGAACATGCCCCAGAAGTCCCTCTTTGTTATACGTGTAAGGCCCTCGCTGTTGTAAATGAAATCGGAGAGCAGGGCGGAGTAGGCGCCGCTAAGGGGGCGGAACATGGCTACATCGAGGGGCTGAAGCGTATGGGTCGAATGTGGGGGGTATATGGCCAGGAGGATCTTATTTTTATCGCAGAAGTCAATAAACTCCATCGTGACATGCGATCCATGCCCATCAAGTATAAGTAATCGATATGAGCGACGAGCTTTTGCCTTAGTCTCCCTATCAAACACCTGTTTGAGCCATGCTAGGCCTAGAGCGTGGTTCGTCCATCCGCTTGGTGATACCGCGAAGAAGGCCTGGTCTTTGGAATCGTCAAAATCCTGTAACCAGGTATCTTGTATATTGGTGGAGAGCGCTTGATAGATGATGGCGGGCGTAAGAGCGCTGCCGTCGGCGCAAATACATGCTAGCGTCGTAATCCACTCGCGATTGCCGTCTTGGAGCATTTGTTTGATTCCTCCGGCCTCATACCACCGTCGGGAGAAGACCGGCTTCATTTTTGCCAGCACACCAATCAAGAAGCCCTTCTCATCCATATTGTATATATTGCGCGTCTCCACGTCGTATTGCTGTATTTTGTTGCCTAAAAGCTTAAAATACAGGGCGTATTTAAAGGCAGAATCAGCGCGCTTGCGTTGGGAGTCAATGCCGGATGCCCATCTGGCTAGAAGATCGATATCGTGGCGTTTGATAAATCTATCAACCCAGTGTTTGCCAGCAGGCTTCCCAGCTATTTCTGATGCAAAATTTCGTATCATCTCCTTCGAAGGGGGTAATCCACGTCCTGTAAGGCGATCTATATATTGTATGAGCTCGGATTCCTGCGTGGTGTTGAGGAGACGCGACATGTCGGTTGTCACGTCACGGCTGCCCTGCACCCCGCGATGGCGGCGCGACAGCGTTGAGCGCTCAACACCATATAATTTGGCGATCTGCGTATAATTGGGCTTTTCGGACATGTCCAGAGTACTCAAATATTGAAGCGCGGCATCGATTTGGGCCATATTTGGTTGTGTAGAGGGTTGCAATGAGGTGGTGGAGTTTTGCAAAATCGTGCGTCAGGTGGGGACCGTGCGCCAGGTGGGGAATCACAGTACACCTTCGAACGACTCCACTTCCAGAAATTGTAATCTACATACCAATATGCCAGTCTGGATCATGCTGCGCAAACATCTCCATGTCCATGGACATGGTCGAATGCCCTCAGGAGACCGAACAAATGCGCGACACCAGCACACACAACCAAGCAGTGCATAACTTGGTGACTCGCACCCCAGATATCAAACCGATAAGGGTACCACTTCTCAGGGATCTGGCACTTAGGTATCAGCCCCACACTCTCTCCCTCACAGCAATGTGCTTCAGACTCGGAGCATAAATCACTTGCCCTCATAGCATACAATGCACCGCCAGTGAGATTGAAAACCGTCATTAACGCCATCCAATCGAGGCTCATCCTCCACATCTGCGTCTCCCAGACAAACTTCGCGATCCCGTGTATGATAGGGATGATAAAAGAGAAACCGAGGCCTGCATACATGGTGGCGCGGTACGGACGATATTTGGGACGGCGGAATGCGGGGTGGAGTGTTGCATAGACACAGCCTGCTGCCAGGACCGACACGAGAGTATAGTAAGTTTGCTGCAAAGAGGGCGTGCAGTAGAAGCCATAGTAAACGCAAGGTATGGTGGAGCCCCACATTAGGATGACTATACCGAGCTATTCATATTAGTGAGTGACAGTGTAGAAGCGAGATGGGCAAATGATATTTGCGTACGTAGTCGAGTTGGTTACCGAAAATGTGAACGCTTTCGCTGTGGTTGTTGAAGATGTGGAAGCTGCATAGTGTTAGTCCTGGATGATGAGAGACTGAGATAACGATGAACTTACGTAGCTGACAGAGCAAAGCAAATAGCCACACCGAAAAAGAATGTCGAGAACACTATGATATCCGCAACGGTTGCAGTACCGTATCTTGGAAGCAAGGAACGGTACACGGGTACAGGGAGAGCGATAAAAAGTACAGACCCTACGAGATGCGAGAATATGTTGACTGGGAAGAAGTTAAACCACGTGCTACCATTAGGCGACCGCTATTGTACCCGTTTCATTGTGGATGCCGAGTATGCTCTCGACAGATCGCTCGTAGGATCGAGACACCGCTCTACAATTCCTCCTTTGTCAGTAATTAGTCAGTTCGTACACAAGCCCAGACGCTCGCACCTATAGCCCGAGAGGATATACTCATTATCTCTTTTTATGTTCAGCTCCTATCTATCATGCATATCTCGTGGCGAGCATACTGATACCAGGCGGCTGCACATTGATTAGTAGGTCAGAATAACAAAACAGATGACCGCCTCACGTATTTCATCCCACGTCAGAAAAGAGCCCTGCTTTTTGCTTTCCGTTCGGTCGCGTGGATCAGCCTTGTGAAGATCAACACTCATGTTCAAGTGAACAATAAACAGGCGCCTACTCTATGGTCCGCCATCGCTGTCGTGTTTGATGGTGATTTTCGAGAACGAGGAGCCATGGCAATTTGGTCAAGTTTTCGAGATGGAAAGTTAGGGTGGGATATGTTTTGAATGAGGCAGTGGCGCAACCTCGTGCTCGCAAGGTTTAGCACAGAATGGGAAGGTGGATGCGCGGATCACTTTGGGACGCCCAACACTGCGTTTTTCTCTGTTCTCATACTCACGCTTTGGGTCGATGTCAATAATCTTATAGGGTTCGCGTGTTGCCGTATCTTCGCCACCAATGTAGTTGAGTGTTGGGGGTCGAGTGGCACGTTTCATAGTCCTGCGAGGTAGCTAGAATACAACCATTTACTGACTCTCATTCGTTCCGCTCCTCATGAATACGTGACTCTACACGCAACAAATCTGCGTCTGGTTCTACTTGGAACCTCTTAAGTGTCTACCTTTGCCGCTTGTACATGCGAGCATGCAGTGCAACTGGGGCACAGTGCAGGTAGAGTACATGATGGCAGAAAAGCAGTATAAGCGGCACGCCCCACATATCTTTCCTCTCCTCTCCTCTATCCGTCCTGTCCACTATGTTGTTGGTCTCGAGCGCTTTCGTCTTTGCCTTCAGCCTTGCCCATTGCGTTTCCGCCATAGGGACGGGCAAAGACAACACAGCGGACACCGTGGGGTTCGTAAAAGAAGACAGTCAACGCGATACCATCTCCCTCCTTATTAGCTGTTTCGCAACCCTTGGATTATGAGTCTACTCCGCCGTGCATCTGAACATACCGCGCAAAGCAGAGGCTGGCTACTGGGTACTCCTCACAGAGCTTCGTTGGTGTGTTCTTGGGTTGTTCGCACCGGAATTGATACTGTATACCGCCTGGAGACAGCTGGCCTCCGCACGACAGCTGTGCTTTGAGATAGAGCAGGTGCGGACAAAGCAACATAACGGCGCTGGTGCTGATAAAGGGGTAACGGCAATGGTCATCCACACCCAGATATCGTAATACTGACCAAGACCAGGTAATGGTACGTAGCGAGCACAATTCTCAGCACTATACGACTTCATGGACTATCGCACATGGCTTCTACGGCACCATGGGTGGTTTTGCTATCGACTTCGATGATGCCGACGGTCGAAGCGCGTGTTTGTTTGGCGGTGCCACACGCCTCACCTTGACAGCTAAAGGGGTCGCACTACTCGCCCAATGTGGATACAATCTGAATGTGTCCCTCGACGATATCAAGGACAAGAACAAGGTCGATGGTCTTGCTAAGCTCCTCGTGTGCATACAGGCCGGATGGATGATTGTTCAAGTCATCACTCGGGCAGCTATCGGGTTGCCAATCACCTTACTCGAGATACACGTTGTAGCTCATGTCGTCTGCGCACTAATCATGTACGTCATCTGGTGGCATAAACCTCGCCAAGTCACCTGTCCAACAGTACTGAGGGAAGATCGGTTGCCTTTGATTTCATACATGTATTTGGCGAGTCGATTGAGTGGCAAAATACCAACAAGCAAATTTGGCATGTTTCGACTCCCCAGGCCAGAATTGGAAAAGCTGGTTTACTTCGAAGACGGTGAACCGCCGTTTGAAGCTCATCAAACGACCGCAGGTATTTGCCGTCCACATTCAGAACACTCATCTACGACTGGACGGTTTAAATTACGTTCCTACACCGAATCTTTCCAACGGTCGAATGAAGACCATGAATTTATGCCACAAGACCCCGAGACCGAAGTCAACTCCGAACTGAAACGTCTTGCAGAAGAAGCGCTGCCCTTGTACCCTCTTCTACGAGACCGCTTCCTTCGCAATGAAAAAGATAGTTCGGGACGTACCTATCATCTCCCGTATATTGACGAGCTGGTTCAATCTCACTCTCTCAATTGGCCAAACAATGGTCTGCTCCGGCGTACCCAGTCTTTAATCATGGGCATGGTACTGTTGGGAGCCTCTATGGCCTATGGCGCCATACGCGTCGCTGCTTGGAACTACTTCTTTCCCAGCTCACTTGAGCAGCTGTTCTGGTGGATGAGCTCTATATGGGTAACGGCTTGTGCCGCATTCTGGCTGATTACCAATCTGTTAGTGCATGTAGTTCCGCTCATCAATAGGATATGGATTGCGTACAATGAGCGGAGGCTTGGTCGTCTGGGTACTGTTGTCATCACGTTATTGTGTATATTGTGTGGTGTGAGTTACATCCTGAGTCGGGCATATATTGTGGTGGAAGCTTTCGTTAGTATAAGGAAAATGCCGAGAGGGGTGTATGAGATGCCGGTGTGATTGCAGGTGTTTCCTCATTTGTAGGTATGTCTATCTTATTGGTAAATAGAAAATCGATTCAAATGTATTCCAGACACTTGGGGCCAATGTCGCAGCTTTTGTAGCAATTTTACCCTGATTCGCCTCACTCAACGACCGGATTCTGATGCGTATCGCGTCTCCGTTTCTGAAATCCCGAGACAGGGATGGGCTTTGGTCTGACCGTACGAAATTTCCCTTTATTTCTAATGGAATGTAATGCCTAAACCTGGTAAACTTCTCAGGTACGACAAATCCAGAGACTGAATATTGTAATAGCCAGTTGAATAATATTGCCGACTACAGCGGTGACTATGGTTTTGTAAGCAGCTACTTCCGCCCTGTTATGTCCGAATGCAACGAAGTAAAGCTCCGGCTATCTTTCTGTTGCTGTAATCATCGCGTTTTCCAGTTGCTATGTGTCGCATGATCTATTCAGGTCGTTGAAGACGATAAAAGAAAAGCTTGAAGCGTGGAATGGCATGCTCAATGACAAAGAGAACGAGGAGAAAAGATTTTCAGTGAGGTACCCTAGTTGGTCGTCGTTTCCCTCCATGCACCATTTCAAACCCCCCCCCCCCCCCCATCATCAGAGGCTGAACGCCGACACAACAACAACAACAGTAAGAATGACAGATGTCCCACCCGTAGAGACTGTATTGATACTGTTCATTATGCGTCCCATTTTCCACCTCCAACCCAACTCCGTCTGGATATCAAATGTGCAGCACACATGCTCAAAATTACCCATCCCATCCCAACCCATAGCGTGAACGACAGACCATAAGAATAAGAGAACGCTAAACGCAGACGCCAAAATCCCAAATAAAGCGTATAGTACATGCTAGCAATATCTCCCTGCTCCACTTCTACGACGCAATCGGGACTAGACCTAGTCCTCAATCGCATTCTCATGCTCCTTCTCCCACTTATGCTCGCTAAACTCAACAGCCGGGCTAGCATTCTTCAGCGCCGCAATCTGCGTATCTCTGAACTTCGCAAACTCCTCGGGGTTCTCCTTCTCCAACTTCTTCAGCTCCTCTGCATTCTCGACGAAACGGTTGAACGCCTGTTCCCAGCCGGCGCCTTCGGTCATGTTTCTAATCTCGTCACCACTATACGTCGCGAAGTGGTTTCGCAGTGCCATGATGTGCGGTGGAAGGCCGTGGTCGTGCATGCTACCCGTCATGTTGGCTTGCTCAGTGTGCGACGAACTGGGCCGCGAGGGGTTGATGTACTCGGTACGTATGCGGTGGCCCAGGCGGTGGAGGCGGCCTTCTTCGAGGGTCTGCGCGCGCGAGGCAAGGTTGACGTCTGAGTTGTGGCGGGAACGGAGGGCTTTAGGCTCGTCTTCGTCGGAGTCATGCAAGACGGCATCCGCGGTGCTCGTTGTGAGTGTGGGGACAGCGGAGAGAGGCGGGGAAGAGCTGCTGGTCGTTGAAGCAGCGTCTGAGGGTTGAATGCGCGTCTCGGGGTATTCGTCTTCAAAGCGCTTGATCATACCCTGAAGGGTCTGGTCGAGTAACATGAGACGGCCTGCGGCAGTTAGAAACGCTGTGTGGCTGCGGGTGATCTCTGACGACTTACGATACGGTATATCATTGCCTGCTTTAGCCTCTCGAGCCAAAGCCAGCTGCAATCTTTGTTGAATATTGCGTGCGTTCTCCAGCAAATTCTTCGACATAATTTTGGTCCTTTGCGTTTCCTCAGACTCTCCGGGCCTAGTGCTCATGGGCGTACTTGCGCCGGGCGTGACTGTGACCGAAGTCCTGCGTAGATCCGACTCCTTCTGCCGCAAACAGTAGTTGAGGGCTTTCGCAACGCCAGTGCCACCGACAATATAAGCCTCATCCGGCGCAGCTTCGTCGTCCGCTTCGGTTATACTGGCGTTGTCTTCGTGTCCAACGAGATGCTGGAGCACGTCAGGCAATACAGCATCTTTCGGTGTATTCTGGAGTTCAGGGACACCCTCAATGTTCTGCATGTTTCGAAGACAGTAGGCAATGACCTGCTTGGCGAGAGCTTTCACGACCTCGTTGCTTTCAGGGGCTGGCACATCGACACCCAGGAAGACTATAGTTTGTGAAACCTTGGCAGCCAGAGTTAATGAGGCGTACACTGCAGCAGCTTCTTCTTGCTCTTCCTCCGTAGTGGCTGCGGCCAGTGCTGAGATTTGTGGGTTCCCTTGAATGTCAACATGGGCGATGGCTGGACATTCCGGAATGACCTCTGCGATCCCAATGACGTCTGCTTGCGATAATGAGACATCTGTAAGGTGTATCCGCTTGAGCTTTTTGAATTGAGGCATGTACTTTCGTAGAAGACACAGCGAAAGCTGATTGGAGAATAGATCGCGGTTGTGGGAGAGGTCGAGGAACATGAAGTTTGGTAAATTCCCAAGAGCCGGGAACAATATTCTGAGGGACTCTGGCGTCAAGTCACAGTCAGCAACGCTTAATGCCCACAGTGGGCAATCTTTGGTAAAACATTCAGCGAGACGCGGCATGAAGTCGCGAAGAGAATTGCCACCGAGATCGAGCCCTTGGCACACTCCGGACTTGATGAAATGAACAATGTGCCCAAGACCTTCCTCGTCGATGTCGTTACCAGCGAGTCCTAGTCGCTGGACGCCACTGACAATACAGCCGTCAACGAGCTTTCGAATGCTCGTCGACGTTAAACCGCACTCGGACAGAAGAAACTCCTCGAGCTTGGACCCTCCCAATCGTTCGGAGATGGCTTTCGACAAGATGTCAGCAATATCCTTGGGAGCCACTTTCTTGTCGTCCGTCGCTCCCGGTGGACCATTGCACACTTGCGAAGCCTGTTGGTGTGAAGACGCAGGTGCAGGCGCAGGAAATGGTACCATGGATACATCGAGCGCCATGAGCGATTTGCACATGTAGACGAACAGAGCAATGTGCTTCCAGCCTTCCCTTGTAATCTTGGGGTTGTTCTTGAGCACCAGCTTCTTGACAACACCGGAGCGCTCTATCTTCTCGTCCGCTTCTCCAGAGGTGGATTTCCTTCTTCTACCAGGTTCGGGGACCTTGGCGGCAAGTAAGCCTGCCAGTATGACGCGAATCTTCTCGTCGTTGAGATCTGCATCCTCCAGGAAGAGCTTCTTGACTGGGACTACAGCCAACCAATCGGATAGAGTGACTACATCAGCGAGTTGAAGCCTAGAGCCGGTCAGATCCAGACAAGATACCGTTCCTGGCGCGGCGAGCGCTGCCGCAGCGGGGTTCGATAGCTGATCGCTGATCCTCTTCAAGATAGGTGTTTCTCTCAACTGGCAGCATCTGCGGTATATGCGTAATGGATCTGTGGTAGGCCGATCCTGGTGCTTGGGAGGCGGTTTGCTAGGAGAATCTGCAGCTCCCTCAGCACTCAGTTCGTCGTCATCGTCCCTGGTGAGCTCGAGTGGTATAGAGCCATTCTCCTCGGCCTTCCTGCGCTTCTTTTCTTTGCGCTCTTTCCGCTCAGCTTCGGACCGCTTCTTCTTCTCTTTCTTCTTACTGGGCTCTTGCTTCTCCCCTTCGAGCACCGTGCCCTCTGGATTGGGCGTCTGGTCTGTTCCCACCACCTCTTGCGCAGAGCAGACGGTGATGGCGCCCTGCTTTTCCTTTTCCTCAGCAACTACTTCAGGGTGCTTCAACGCTTCTCCTTCTCCCCGCTCCTTCAACTTCTTTTCTTTGCGCTTCTGCTTCCGCTCTTCGCAATCCTCCTCGTCCTTGTATCTTGGACCGCCGGCAATCTCGACATCAACACAGAATGCAACGCGCCGCAATTTGTTCTGGTCAAGCTCTTGCACTAGACATCGGTTCCGGTAGGGGTCGACATTCATGACCTTCCTAGGGCAGACGCCGCCGTTGGGTATGGTCTTCCCAGAGACGCCTGCCACTTGTGGCCCGGAGGAGAGCCGTCGCAACGCATTCGAGATGAAAGAGCCCTTCGGCTGCTGCGGGACGTACGGCTCGTAACCATTGTGGTTGCCGTTGGCCGCGGCCTGGATGCCGTTCAGCGCACCATTGGCAGTCGAGACTGCGCCATTCGCGCCGTTGGAGCTCGCCGATGACCCCTGCGCTTGTACCTGAGTCGTCGCCGCGGGCGAATTCTGCGACGAGAACTTGGAGCTGATGCTGGAGATCCACGAATTTTTGCGCGAGTTGGTCTTCGGATCCGGCGGCGTGACGCTGCCGGGCGTCTTTTCGGAGCTGGATCGGCCTAGCAACGTCGGACGTTTCGGGGGAATCTTCTGCGCGGGTGTCGGGGTTGATGGTGCGGGAGACGGTGCAGGAGGTTGCTGGACTGCCGATGCGGCGGACTCCGGACTTTTGCGCTCACTGTGAGTGCCGTCGTTGTGGGGAAGCCCGCCGTGAGAAGACGTCCTCGGGCGGGCGTCCTTTGCCAGACCAGGCGACGAGGGCGCGAACTGGCGATGATGGTGATCTGGAGAGCGCAGTGTCAGCCAGGGACATCTTCAGTTCAAGATGCGCGCAGCCACAAAGAGTGGAGCCGCTGACATCCGCTCACCTCGCGTAGAGTGGTGCAGCCACGAAACGTCGACACTGTGGACGTCCTCCATAGCAGGCGGCAGAGAAAATGTGAGCAGCTGGTGATGCTATCTATTGCTATATATGAAGGCCGCCATCGGCTGCAGAGGGAGAAGCTGGCACAAGGTTGAGGCGTTCGGAGGAAATGGCAGCGGGGCTCGAAGGCAGAGGTTAGCCGAATAGATGGGGGATATCCCGGGAGCAGCACAAAGTCCAAACAACTGAATCGTCGCTTGCTGAATAGGATGCTGGACAACAATGTAAGACAGGAACAAAGTGTTACAACGCGTACACGGGCTGTACCGCGCTTAGAGATGCAGACGATGCTACGGGAAACCGAGCCATTATCGTGGCCTGCACCAACGCTGGGATGACGCCAGACTGCCCATGTGGGGACGATCCTTTCGGCTCCTCAGTGGTCGCGCTGCCGGATCACGACACACTGACACGCTCGAAACATTCGAAAAGAAGACAGGCCCCGCTGTTCCACCTTCCGAACACTTGCTTTTCGAAATCCGTCAGCCTTGACACGCAGTACGTCTGCTGCTTGGTGCTATCGCGTGACAAACTGCCACTGCACAACGCACCCACCATCGAAGGGGCTGACAGTGACAAGCTGCGCTAAACGCGTTGGCTGCGTCTAGAACGCTGACTGGAACCCGGGGTACGCCGGTGGAGCTGATATGCATCGTCAGGTATCGTCGTGCATGTGGATGTGCAATGACCAATCACATGACTAAACTCGCATCAGCAAGACGAGTACATTGGAAGTGGGTATCATGAATCGTTTGTAGTAGCATCTAGTTCATTCAAGGCTGCTGAGGTAACCTGTCAGGTACAGTATCCATTCCCCATACATCCCCAGACGCCGTTAAACCTGCTTTTGTCATGAAGTGAAGAGCGAACCAAGCAGCACCAGTTTAAGAGGTGAGCTCTTTGATCTTCTCCTGGACGCGCTTCTCCTTCTCCTCCTTTGTGAGCTTCGACTGCCTGTACTTGAGAGACTCCTTCTTCCACTCCTCCTTGGACTTCTTGGGAGCATCGCCCTCCTCCTTCTTCCACGGGTCCTCACGGATCTGCTTGTGGGCTTCCTGGTAGAGCTCCTCGAGGCCGTCGGCTTCGATGTCGTCGTCGATGTAGCCGCTGAACTGAGACTTGTAGCGCTCCTCGTCATCATCGGCGAGGGTCTCCATGTACTCGGCGACGTGACCCGCGAAGATGTACTTGCGGAGGGTCTCGGCATCGAGCTCCTTGGACTCAATGTCGTAGCCGGGGAAACGGTTCTCGGAGTGAGGAACGTAGAGACCACCGTCGGAGGCACCCTTCATAGCGCCGAAGACACGAGCACCGGTGGAGGTACGGGTAAGACCGACGTCCAAGAAGACCTTGAACGGGCGGCGCTCCTCACCGTCAACCTCAGCAGCCTCAGTCATGGTGAACTCGCCGTCGGCCTCCTCAACACCCTCGAAAGCCTCGTCAAGCTCAAGCTTCTTCAGCGCGCGGCGGGCAAGCAGAAGACCGGTGGCATAGGCGGCGGACCAGTTGGTGAGACCGTGCTACAATAGATTAGCATGCGAATAGGGAGGCACAGAAGGCCGTACGTACAGTGATGCCGTAGGGCTTGAGCTCGTGGGCGTACGCAGCCATGAAGACCTTGTCACCACCGATCTCAGAAGTGACAATCTGAGCGACGATGTCGCGGTTGGTGAAGCGGACGACGAGACGGTACTTGGGCGCATTGTACTTGTTCTTGGCCTGGGTGGTCAAGCGCTTGCGGGCATAATAGTCGGTCTTGCCCTGTCGGCGGCGCTTGTACTTGACTTGGTACCGCCTGAGACAGTCGTTAGTAGTCGCAAAACGAGGGCAAAGAAACGCAAAGCTTACGAGAAGTACGCATCGTTCTTGACGAGCTTGGACTATTTCCCAGAGTCAGCAATTGACGCTTCAAACCCAAATCGAAGCAGCTTGCAAGGACTCCACACGCAACATCGTCGGCGCACACGGCCTGCGCGGAGCAGGGTGCCGCAGAATCGCTAGGGTGGATGCATGGCAACTTTGAAGAGATGCCAGCGTAGAGTATTCAGTCGAGGTTACTTACGGTAGGCATCTTGACGTGGAGACCGCGAGATGTTGTCGTTGAGCTGGTGTGGAGGAAAGTTCGCGCGCAAGATATGGCTTTGTGTGCCAAGAACATTAAGCGAGCTTGATTTGGTGTTTGGTTGGAGCGTTTCAAGGTGGGTGACCACCGCATCTACAGAGTCGAATCATAACAGCAGTGCGATGAATTGTATGGTCTAGATAATGCTACTCATTCAAAGCTTCGATTGCTCGCGAATAGCTCTACTTTTTCCTCGCTGTAAAAATTGCTGCCTGACACTGGTTTCATGGCAGATACCTCTGAGTAAAGCTGATACTGTTGATGAACCTGCCTGGGAAATGACTTTTTTTGAATGGACAGATGCTTTTTACAAAATCCCAATTTAGGAACTCAATTCTTAACATCATTGTTTGAATCTGGGGAGCATTGCACTACCCCATGAAGCTGTGATGTGCACAGACCAAGGACGTAGCTCGACCACAGCCCCTCCACCTCGCTCCTGCTCACGATCCCGCAAAGTACCTACCCACGACTACGCGCGACTCTACCTCCTCCTTACCTCTTGACGTATTGCGGGCAGGATGGCGGAGGTTCCTATTGGTACGGCGAACAGTGCATGCTTCGGCGCAGGCTTTGCTGACACTCCTCAGTCCTCGACGGCGGAACCGGTTTCCTCAAGGCGGGATACGCAGGGCAGGTTCGTCAAGATTTGGGAGAACAGAGCAGTGTCAGAAGCTAAAAGAAGCTCCGCAGAACTTCCCCGACCACCAGTACCCCTCAATAGTCGGTCGACCGATCCTACGTTCCGAAGAGCGAGATGGAGACATCGTAGTCAAGGACATTATGTGCGGCGATGAGGCAGCCGCGGCCCGCTCCATGCTTCAGATCACATACCCTGTACGTCGTTGCGCAGCAATTGTTGAGGACGCCCTGTCTTATGTGAGGCTGCGCTAACGTCGTCTCACTTCGACAGATGGAGAATGGCATTGTGAAGCGCTGGGATGACATGCAGCATCTTTGGGATTACACCTTCTTCGAGAAGATGCGCATAGATCCCACGGGACGCAAGATCCTCCTTACCGAGCCGCCGATGAACCCTCTCAAGAACCGCGAACAGATGTGCGAGGTTATGTTCGAGCGCTACGACTTTGGGGGCGTCTACGTGGCTATACAAGCTGTGTTAGCGCTGTACGCGCAGGGCCTTTCATCCGGAGTAGTTGTGGACTCAGGCGACGGTGTTACGCATATTGTTCCGGTATACGAAAGTACTGTACTCAACCACTTGACGCGGCGATTGGACGTAGCTGGCCGGGACGTCACTCGGAATCTGATCGCTCTGTTATTACGAAGGGGCTACGCTCTCAACCGAACTGCAGACTTCGAGACGGTACGGCAAATCAAGGAGAAGCTCTGCTACGTCTCGTACGATCTAGAACTGGACCAGCGCCTCAGCGAGGACACCACCGTCTTGGTGGAATCTTACACATTGCCTGATGGTCGCGTCATCCGAGTTGGCAGCGAACGCTTCGAGGCTCCCGAGTGTCTGTTCCAGCCGCACTTGGTGGATGTCGAGCAACCTGGTATCGCGGAATTCTTATTCAACACCATCCAGTCCGCGGATGTCGATGTACGAAGCAGCTTGTACAAGGCTATCGTGCTTAGTGGAGGAAGCAGCATGTACCCTGGTCTGCCCAGCCGTCTCGAGAAGGAGCTCAAGCAGCTCTGGCTCACCAAAGTGCTGGGTGGAAACCCGGAGCGTCTGAACGTACGTATGCGGCCGCCATGCTTAGGTCAACGCTTACGAAGTTGTTATAGAAATTCAAGGTCCGTATTGAAGACCCGCCAAGGCGCCGACATATGGTCTTCCTGGGAGGAGCAGTCCTCGCGAACATTGTGAGTCGCCTATTCTATGTGCATGGAAGCATCGACTAATAATTATCAGATGGCAGATAAGGAGAACATGTGGATATCAAAGCAGGAGTGGCAGGAAGAGGGTACGAGGGCGTTGGAGAAGCTTGGTGCGAGATAATGCAGCGGCATCCAGAAGCGGGTGCTACCAAACATCAGGCACGGAGAATAAACCAATGAATACCTCACCAGAACGCAAGATCGTTGATCGTGTCACACTTTCAACCTCAACATTCATGCTCTTCACCAAGTTCGTCCGATAAATGCAGCGTTGCAGAGATCAAGTCGCCAATTCATTCATGGCGCGTTAAGCAATGATTTGATGGGCCGAGCGGCGGCTTACACCACCATATTGGCTGGTAGCCAAATTCTCCATTCCCGCAGTGCTTTCACTTGCCGTGGTCCGATTTCTCCCTCGTGTTCAGGCCGCAAATTCTCAACAGGACCGCAACTCCGGGTCGACTGTGTGAACCCGAGGTAAGCAACACAGAAATGAGCAGCCATGCGTCTTGGAAAGCTTTTGCGCAGTGCACGCATGCACTTCAGTGCACCTGCCTCTTCAACCACCGATCCAGTCTATCGGTACATGTGGATGCACGGTTGTGTCCAAACATTTTCGACGGCTGAAGAGAGGAGGACTGCGGCGGCGGGAGATTGACCGCGGGACTTGTGCTGTACGCCCTGGCGGTTCTCGTGCTCAAATTGTGGCTATTTCTTTTGGTGGGGGTTTCTGAAGAACAATTCGCGGTAACTGGGGCCTCTTTGGAGCATGTGTCGCCTCATTGGGATCGTGGAGGCCCGAGTCTGAGTTGCCCAAGGACACGAATGAACGCTAGCAGCTTAGAAGGGCTACACTTTTCGGAAAACGCCACCAAGTAGGCGCCCGTCTTAGAGTACTTCACCTCCACTACGGCCGTGGAGCATTGTCTGTGCGCTCGTTGGAACTCTGCGTGCTTGTGTTTTCGGTTCAGCTAATATGAAATACTCCGCGCGCCCGAGCGGTCTTCTCGGTTTTGTAATTGTGCAGTAGACCCAACGAGTATAGGATAGAAACCTATATCACGGTGCAATTACGCTGCGCAACGCGCTTGATGCGACATACGCGGACGTGGCGTGAGAGTGTGTGTTCCAAGGTTATACGGAAAGCATTCTCAAGCACTTCCAAGGTGGATATTGGCCCTCATGCATGCAGTTCCGGAGGAGTGGCACGGCGGTAGAATTGCAGAAGCTGCAATTCAAGAAAGTAAGATCACGATCGTGCTGCTTCCGGGCCTCGTGGCTGGGTATGGGCGCATGGCAAATTCCGCTGCGTTCCACGGTTCATGCTGAATGGCAGCGGGACACTACGAGCGCTATGAGTAACGCTCGGAGAACAACATTCGATGGCAGGCATTCGCGTCATGAACACTCCATCACAATGTCGAGGGGCAGGCGTCAGAGCAAATTACGAATGTGGAGGGCGTCTTTAGCGCCGTATGGGCACGTGAAACCCTTCACAATGGAGCCATGCCGGAGTTTCGGCATCACCACGTCTCCAGCATGCAGGTGCGCCATGGAAGCGATTGAACCATGAGCGGGCGCGACGATACCTCGCTAGCCAGTTCAGATTGCCCCATCCCGCTGGCCAAGGACACGATAGATGACGATGGCGGCGCCTACGCGAGTTTTCACTGTGCGGTTAAGTAGTGCTCTTTCCTTCTCGCGATGTCTACAACCATTGTCGAGTGTGCTCCACAGAATCCAGCCCTCACCTCTATTTCCGCTCTGCCTGCTCCTAGCGACTCCCTCTGGCTTGCTTTCTGCTGCAGGGAGCCGCCGCCTTCTTACTGCGCAATCCACATCAGTTGCACCGGGCATCAGCCAACGTTACCAGCTCGATCGCCATAAATATTGCCCTCTCAGAGACCGCGCTGCTGGGCTCCGACTCTCCCACACATAGACAGCTAAGGCAAGGTCCACGCTGCCTTCTTTACCGGATCGGTTGCGCGACGGCGGCACACCAGCGGAAGATCGACTCCCTCTGCTGCCTCATCAGTCACACTGCGCCCCGAGGCCGTCCTCCAAGCATTCCAGGACCCTCCCGCTGCCAATATATTAGTGTCGCCTGGCTCCTGCGCTGACACTCTGGGTGCTCTTCTCATTATTTCACATGATTGTCCCCTTGTTGCGGGCTTTGTTTAAGTGTGCTGCAGAGGCCCTTGGTTATTGTTGAAACCGACCCACTCGTCACACGTCATAACAGAGGACGCTTGCCATTCATATTCCGTTCCTCGGCAATCCTCTCAACCACAACCACAGCGCTGCGTTCAAAGTGTTAGCATCGTCAGTTGCCACCGGCTAGGTTATAGACGGGCTGAAAATACTGATGATCTAGCAGTCTACTACATGTCCTCTCGATCAGAGCAACGCAATATGCCCAGCTCCCCACTGTCCCCAAGGATGGATTCTCTCAATATCCCGTCCCAGGCTCGCCGTCGACCTCACCTTTCACACATGCGGCAATCGTCAGGCACTGCCGCGAGTCTGCGTTTGCCTTCCCTGCCGCGCTTCCATCCCGCCAATTATGCATCTTCGCAAGGCTCCAATGCTGCTGGAACACCGACTACCAACCCCAACTCTCCTCAGCCTCCACTTTCGCCTCGAGCCCACCAGAGGCAGTACTCCGAAGTCCAACGCCAGATGTACACGTATCAGCAACAGCTCATGGCCAACGCAGCTCGCCAGGCTCGAGCCAGCACGAAGCCCACAAGCCCAAAACTTACTCCTCTTGACAGTCCTGGACCCGTCACTCCCATGGAGCTTGAGGGTGCCGACGGATATCTGACCGCGGGCATGAAAACTAACGACGCCGCTGCCCACGTGGAGAAGCTCATTCGTGAGGAGGCATCCCGCCGTGGCGATATCTCGCCTGGACGAACCGCCGCAGTTGCAGGTCGGTGACTCACCGAGCACAAGGCATCACACTCAAGCTCGCGCCAACAAGCAAATGAACGACATTCCTCAAATGGTCACCATCGGAACCGCCGATAGCATGCCACCTTTCGTACACATATCCTACTGGCGTTATTATTTTCAAGGAGAGCATCACCGGCGTTCTATATCACCAAAACATGCATGCATCAGATCATCGGCGGCATCTGCACTAAAAATTGCTCAGACTCCTACGGTTACCTTCTGTTTCTATCCCCTTGCGCTGGCAACACGCATTTCCGGTTATCAATCCAGGACCACACTGGAGGAATCGCACAAAGAATATGGGAATTAGATCTGGATAGTGGGCTGGGCTCATCTCGGCTGCTTTGACAATGGGTGTTTTGCAAACAATGGCGTTGTCCCATCATGTCTTTCATTTGTCTCCACAACATCCAAGAGCTGGACGTGTTGTCGTCGACAATCGCTTTCCCCTTCTATTTTGATACCACAATTTTCCCTATGTTCGTTATCCCGCCTGCCCACAGTTGGGTCATTCAGCGCTCCGCCCTCGGGCGTAGAGCGGGGCAGATCACGGGCCAGCGGCCTTAGATGACCTGCATGTATCCAACTCAATACCAAACATTGTCTCACGCTTTTTCCGCAGCTTTTGCCGTGAAGGTGTGGTCCCATGTTCAAAAACAGCTCCTTTGTGATACGTTGAGGTCACCCAGACGGTCCTGCCTTCCTAATCCATACGGAGGCATGCAACCTGGATGCCGAGACATCCGCTGTCACTGTTGCTCCACAACATGTCCCTCAGACACACCGACGATCTACAGACAGCGAATTGCAAAACCACCGCGCTCGTATACACCCAACGCTCCGCACCAATATGAAGCCCCACTCCCACTCAAACAGGCCCTGTCGCCAACCCGCATGCAAACTCGGCACTACCTCGGCCAAGTTCGTGATGTACTCGCTGTTGGCGGCCCGCTTTCCAAGGTTCCTTGTTCGCCGAGATCTTCATAACAACAACGATCTCCTCTTTATTCACTCGCCTGCCTATGAAAGAAGCGGCGCTTCCTGCGACGTCCTCGCATGACGCTTGCAGCATTATGCCTTGGCGCAAGGCACAGCGCATCGTTGAGCAGCACGCCTCACCCGCTAGCTGCTGCAGGTGTGATAGCCGCGTCCGTACCGTTTCCGTGGCAGTGTCACTTTCCAGGATGACTTTAGGATTCTTGGATTGAGAACGTGCTATGACGAGGTGAGTTTTGCGGCACAGAGCCAACGGCGGTTGCTATATTTACGATCGGCACGGAGACATGGGTGAAGATCAGATGTGCTGACAGCATCTGTGTGGGTGCGAATTGATCAGTGGCTACGAGTACCGAGCGTGAGCTATGCTGATATGGGCGTAGGCCGATGGCTTTGGATGGTACTTCGCCGCGACCTCACCGTTGAATGTGAATGCGCTCCTTCGCGATGTCGGGCGTCTCGGATATCTGGTCCATAAGCGTTCTCCGCGATCTGTAGGGCTGACGCCTTTCGAACCCCGTTGATTCACATGGATAAGGCGGAACAACGATACAGTACTGTATACCTCTTTGCACTCAAGCGAGTCTTTGGTACGCAAGACAATAGCCGTATTGCTGTACGAGTACTTACTATACGGGACGTCCCCACAAACTTGCTAACAGCAGCCTAACCCGCTCCAATCCGTCACCGCTTCTACCCTCCTCCACAACAAAGCCACTAGGACATCCGTGCCCGCCCAACCGTTTTCCGACAGCTGGGTTGAGCTCCCGCCAGGTTTCAGCACCCTAAACCCTACACTGCAAGAATCACCGTCAGAACGATTATCTCTTCACATGTCAAGCTCTGATTCGTCCGATCCGAATGATGTTCACCACCAGCCTGCTGTTTCAGACGATTCTCACCACCAGACGTGAAGGAATTTGCGCCTAGTGTCAGATGTTATTATTGGATGATCTCGTGGGAATGAGAAGCATACGCTATCGGCAGCAGTGCACGAGGCCAAGGTGTCATCAAAAGATTCCGTCAACAAAGGATCGAAGCGACGGATGGGTATCGTTCATGGGAATTTTCCCTGCCAGTCGCGTCTTTACGATTAAGCAGGGAACACGGCAGCACCGCAGGCAGTTACCCGAAAGGCCAGTCCCTGCTTCCCGCCATGTTGTCCGCCCCGCAAACCGACAGCGAAGTTTCGCGACCAGCTTTTTTGATGCGCACAACGGATCATGGTTGTGAAACCGTTTGCGATCGGCTCTCCACGTACGAGCTCAACAGTCGCTCCATGGCCTGCCCACCACAGATAGCTTTAGCTTTCAGGTATGCCACCGAGTCGGATCGCCCCGCCTTTGCAACCCCACATGAACAAATCATTTAAAGTTGGCTCTGCAAATGCGAAAATACATCCGGTCTGCGTCGAATGCGATCGAAATCATGCCGTCAAAAACATTCGAAAACTTACGTCATTGGCGTTTTACCTGGTTCGCGCGCTATCTACATGGTAGATCCTAGAAACTCACGGGACGCCCAACTCGGCTAAAATTTAGTAGGTCCGAATGGTAGGTGGGTCTCTCGAAGCATCGATGATCGGACTAACCACCAGCCCAACTCGATCGGTCGGGCTGTGTATACGTATACCTGCTACCAGTTGTAGCCTTGATTTTGCTCATCCGAGGACTTCGGTACTTGATCACTCGGTGTGAACTTTCGGTGTTGGAAATCACGACTGCGACGTTAGCGTCATACATTTTGATTACTTCTCTTTCGGAATTTTCCTCTCGTGGTCTTCTTGGTAGAACTCATGCGGATATGACCATGCCCATGGTCTTTGAAAGCGCTCGGGTACGGGTACACGAGAAGCCGGTTTCTTCAGGTCGATCCTCTACACTGAACTAAGGGTTGGCTTTGTCATATCCGCCCTCAACATTCAACACGATGTCTCTGTCCTATTAGCAGGCTCGAGTCCACTTCGTCGTGGATCTTCAGCATCTCCGGTGATAAGAAGAAGCTTTGAAAGCAGAGCAGTGAGCAGAGTACAGGTGTACGAGCGGCCCCGGTATCGTTCCAGTCGAATTGTCGTTGTGTAATTTGTCATTTTGTCTACCAACTGTCACATTTCTTGCCCGATTCTGTTGCCTCATATGGAATGTGGAGACGATTCTTAGTCTGCTGTAGGTCGTGGAGTAGGCAGGGTTTGGCACGATGTCCCCACATATTTCTCATTAAGACTTTCTGGAGGAGAGAAAGAAGGTCTAATGTCAATGATCATATCTGCCAGAGAGGCGATCCGCTACGCAGCCTCGAAGTATACTCTTCTCTCGACCTATTATTATTTACCAATACCATTCGCTCTCCGACGCCGGGCGCTACCAGTCTTGCCGTGGCCGCACAGCATGGCTTGAAAGAGCACACCCCCTCGGGTACAGCGCGCGAGTGTAGCTGCGTGCGCTGCAACAAGCGGCCTTGTGCGATGCGCCAGGATGGTGCGGTGAATCAAGAGCAGCGAGCCGTAGGACTGAACGATGAACAGGTCGCGACGCCAATCACAACCTACCCGCGCCTCTATCACCCATCTTCATCAAAATCCCCGTCAACGTATGTATATGCCTCCAGATCATTCTCCATCTGTGTCCGTCTCATCCTCTTCACTTATCTCCGAATCATCATTGGCGTCCGTCTCATTTTCTTCACTTGTCTCCGAATCATTTTTAGAGCTGGTTATCGCGTCCGGGTACAAGAACCTCCTCTGCTTTTGCTCCGTCGCTGCGTTAAACATTGCTTCGAAATCATCGTACGATTCGTTAAACTCGCGGCTTTCTTCGAACTCGGCTCCCGTCATGCCAGGCGGGCGGCGGGGTGAGTAGGGCTTTTTGACCACGTCTTCGTTGATTGGGGTTGCGCTGACGTTCTGAGGGCCCGTGGAAGGTGAGCAATCTCTCAGGGACTATGTGGGTGCTCTCGTCAATGACGATGGGTTGCTCTTGTGCGCTGCCGGGATTTGTTGCCGCGAGGGGTTCGTCAAGGTCAGCTTCAACGGACTCTCTGTCGAGAGTTCTGGTGTAGGGATGGTTGAAGAGGCTTTTCTGGGCTTCGTCTCGATCAGAGCTGGTGGGTCTTCGGAAGCGGCGCATTTCAATGATACGTTGGTTGCCATCGTGAGAGAATGTAGCGGATACGAGAACTTGTAACAGTGTTGAAATTGCTACGGTATGAAGCAATATTACGTTTTCCAGTGAAGAGCTGGGAGGGATATCATGCGAGTAAGTTGGCAACGAGTTGATCCTCGGTGGACAAACCCGTAGCGGCGTTGCCCCACCATGGGGTTAATGCAAGGAGGGTCGACCACTAGCGGCATACGTACAGAGACGAGATCTCACTTCATCCCACGAACAGCCCACAGAGGGTCCATGTGTTGTAGCCGCAGGAAACTCAACATACCCTCGTCTTGTAGCACCGTTCCATTGTCGTCCGTGGTCCTCTTGCCTTCCTTGTCTCTTGCGCATAGATCCACAATTTCGATGTCTTTCCATCCGGCAAAATGCAGATAAGCTACGACGCGTCAGTAGAAGTTCTAGATCGCGAGAGAGCTATATACCTCCGACGAGCTGTAACCGCTCTTCCGTATCCAGCTCAAGCCATATCCTGACTGCCTTCGTGGGAAAGCACCGGTTGCTGATTACCAGATGGACTTTGCCGTTCTCGTTCATGCACTCCCTCAGGCTGCTCAGCACTTGAACAGGTTTGTTTAAGTAGTCGATACTGACTGTACACGTGGCGCAATCGAGTCGCGGTGGCTATCCTCCTTCCTTTGGTAGCTGCGAGCGGATGTCCAGATTCTTGTTCAAATCTGCAACTACTGCTCTCCCCGGATGATTCTTGAATAACTGATTCCTCTCCAGCTCCGGCTTGTTCATGCCAATGCCATACACCTCAAGCTCTTTACTTTGCACGGCGGCGACGCGATCATCAGGGTACCATGAGTGCCAAGAGGTGCAGAAATCGAGGACACGGCCGTTTCGAGGGACCTCTGTGTTGAAGTATGTCGTCAGGCGCGCGATAGCCGCGTCGTCGATGTGCGCGACGTAGCGCGGTTGGTCGTAGAAATCGTCATCTTCTGTTTCATCCGAACGAGAGAAGTCTCTCTCTGCATACGGCCATGACTGGTGTCGCGGGATGTATTTGCGGATCTGAGATGGTGATATTGACTCTGCGCTGGACGGGCTTGGGTTGGTATGCGAGAGCATGGCTGCGGTTGTGGTAGACGTGAATGCACACGTTAGAGTTAGGGCGCGAGAGGCACAGATAAATCTGTGGAAGAACATTGATGTGGAAAGAGAAGGTACCTTTATTTGGGGAACTTCTATAGATGAATGCTTAAGTTGTAAGAAGGAGCGCTTTGATGTGGTTAGTGGTGATGTCATGGTTGACGCGCGCTTTCCGCGCGAGCACGTGGGCAACGCGGCATTGCTACTTTCGTCGCTGAATGTGCTTATTGTTAGCATTTTACACGAATGCTTTCACGTTGTTGCTAGGATAGAAAGTTTGGAAAGAAGAATATATTTGTAGATGGAAAATAACAATAACACAGATTCAAGCCTCCAGCTCTTTGCACGAGGAACCCAGGCTGGAGAACTCTTCAAGAAATGCCTCGATGGTCAGAAAGAACATATCGTACAAACCTGAAGTATCAAGTGTTGGATACTTCAATCATATCGAACGATCTCCTGCAGCCACTACTTTACATCCTTGAAGTTTCAAAATGCCCTGCATATTAGACCGGCGGACTCAGCCCCCGTGAAGGGCCCGGATGGGTGGAAAAGAGATAAGACCAAGCGTTCAGCGTTCATCTGTCCCTAAATGGGCTCCCCATGACGGAACTGCTGTCTCCGCATATAACAAGCCGCAGGATCGGTGTGCTCGTGGTACAGACAACCCAACGCGGTCTGATCAGCTCCACAGACGGTCCTATCACCATCAGAGCTACCCGAGCCCTCAGAATGATCCTCATCGTCAGAGTCGAGATCATTGATCTCAGTCTCAAGACCGCAATACTTCGAACGAAGCACCGTCTGACCCTCCCTATAGACGTTGCGGAAAAGCGTCTCGCGCTCTTCCAAGTTCAGCTCAGGGAGTGAATAAGCCGGCACGACCTCCTGGGCGACTGGTGCCTCATAAGAACGCCACCGAAACGTGCGTTCAGTTCGGCCGATGAGCTCGGGAGCGTACGGAGGACGAGGAAGAAAGACTCGGACCTGGTCGTAATAGCGTTGGATGTCGACGGGCAGCTGCGAGACGAGTATGGCGCCACGTTCGACCCGGTTGAGCTCCTTGACGAACTCAAGGGGGTAGATATTGACATCTATCATTTCCACTTCCGGATCTTCTGTCGCAGCCTCTGAGGTTGCCCGGGTTACGCGTGTCCGAGTGCGCGTGGCCTTTCCGCGAATTGGTAGAGCTGAAGACGATACCGCTGAAACAGGATTGTTCTTGGGTCCGGTCTTGGTTCGCTTGCGCGGTGGAGGTCGAAGTAAATCATCCTCTTCATCGTTATCGTTAACCGTAACAGGAGAAGGCTGAGACTTGGGCACAGCTTTTGTCGCATTGAACCTCAAAAGGTCGATATGGGAGCCGTACTTCAGGACGAAGTCGATGATGAATGTGCGGAGCTTTGCACCGGGGACCGTGTGCGTCCAGATACCCTCAACGACAATGGGAGCCAAGAATTGGATGAACGTTTTACGGACGGACTTGACATCGTGATAATCGTCGTCTCCATCGCGTGGCTCGTCCAACAGAAGTGCAAGCGTATCAATAACCGTATCCATAAAGGTGACATCCCGGATAAACCAACCGAACAGCCACATGTTCACCAGCCCGTAGATTTCCCGAACAAGCAGTACAAACTTCTCCAACTCGAGTGCAGGAAACTTCAGCACGGTATAATTCAGAGAGTAAGCAGGCCGACCCTGGTTCGTCGGAATACGGTGAATGATCCGATCCTTCAGCCAGTTGACGTACTGATCCACGACCAAGTGTTCGGGCCAGACGATGATGATGTGGTTCTTCGTTGGGTCACGCTTGGCCACGAATAACTTCGACGTCGACAGCAAGACCTCTTCACTGAGCGTCCACTTGTGGGTGCCGCGCGTGTTTGTAGTCGCAACATCGCGGGTCTTGACGAAGAGGTCCATCTCCGATGGACCGGGGTTGGGGATTGGTCCAGTGGGTAGGGTATCGAGATAAGAGGCCATGTTGACTTACTTCAATCTGGTTTCGAAAGTTTCTTTGGAAGGTTTTGGTACGGACGAAGGACGAGGTTCCGTTTTGAGGGTCAGGCGTGTGTGTTCCGAATGTTGGCTTTTAGGAGCAATCTGGGAGGGGAGAATATATGGCAACGAGTGTGCATCTTGTCGTGGAGCACAAGCCTATAGTGCGGTACGCGGCCACGGTGAAAATGCATTTTCACTTGGTGAAAACATGGTGTTCCGAGCTTTTCAATAATTTGACTTGATGAGTAGGAAGAGCATTTGTTTCAGTCGAGAACTTTCCAGGGCCGCGCAAGAAGTTACAGTCTCGTTTAATGTCACTACTGTAGGTGGATGTAGAAACAACAGCCGGCAATACTATGACGGGTAGTCGATTACTGAATAACCTGTGAACTGTAAGCACGGTATGAAGTATATGGACACGGCTGAGTATGAGCTCCGGACGCTTTATACGAAGCGCTAGCCAGGTCTAAACAATCGACACATCGAATATGAGAAGCAATCAACAAGTAAGACAAGACCATCAGTCTATTAGCAAGCAGGAAAAGACCACACAGTACCGGTCATGAGATAGACATGACAATGCTGACATTCAACTTTCATTAACATAAATCGCAGACATACACTTCAATCATACCACCATAAAACACCAGCCTCACAACCCTACAGCCTCGCCCTCCCCTCCCTCCCCAAAAACCCATCTACAGCAACAACCCTCACTCTCTCCTCACCCACCCTCTCCATCCTCTCCATCCTCTTCACAACCCCACTCTCACTATGCACCTTATCCAGCGCGCCCCAACTCTCATACGTCTCCACAGTCCTCACACGATTCCTCTCTTTCTCCTCGCCCACCGTGAAACCCCTCGTCCAATACTCGTTCTCCTTCACATACGCTACAACCTCCGCCCAGCCCCGCAGCGCCGTAGGTAATGTGAAGGGGTTGTATTCGTAGTGCGCGAGGACGATAGCGGGCTTTGTGGAGATAGCGGGTGGAGGCGAGCAGGGTTTAGTAGAGGAGACGGTGCTGATGTGGACGTCGGGGGGTTGTGCGAGCACGGAGGTGGTGGTGAAGAGGGTGATGAGGGCTTGGACTGGTGGGGTGGCGATGTGTGCATCGTTGGCGGCTTGGGAGGCGTATCTGCTCTCGTCAGTCCGTCATATAATCTGTATGGACGAAAACAAGGGACAGGAGTGCGTACTCTTCAATCATGTACAGGACGGTGCCTGTGGTGTCGTCGACTGGGACTGTGACCACATATCGGAGGACCTCCGGCTCGTGCGGTTGCGTAAATTCGATGATCTTGCAGAAAGCATCTAGGACCTGTGCATAGTTTTGTGAGATTTGAACAAATGAACCTCGGCCGAGGTGGATCGAAGCGTTAGACGTTACGTACCGTAGCTCTTGCTTCTTTGCTCGAGCAGACAATTCTTGCTGTAACGAGGATCGGTGCCATTTTTTCTTTAAACGTGTGCAATGTGTATATTGAGAAGGGGATGTTTACTAGGTGTCTTTCCCCGAACGTGCACGTTCCGAGCTTCGGAATATGAATTCCGACAAGCGGGTCTTTGGGGATTGCAGAGATAAAATGACTCACAAACGGCGTATAGTCTTGGTATATCGTTTCGTATAATGAACATAATATCTACTCCTTGGAGACTAGTGCTTGGTTTACCCTTGATGGAAGAACAAGGCGTAGAACTTTCTTGACTCAGGATATGCTGTACCGTAGAAAATTCCGGACAATTACCGACTTGAAAGCCAGTTCTATACGCAAAACATATGCTTAAAAATAAAGCGTCTTGAAAACCGTCTCTTCATGCGTCGTCGACTGAAAGGTTTTGTTCTATGCCTTCTTGCTTCCGCCTTGTCCTACGCCTTGTTTTCTTCTGGGACGTTTCCTTTCCCAACATTGTCCAACGTGATTTCTCCCTTAAAGTCTCCCGGTGTGTGCATGAAATTTGCTCGCAACGGCGTCACACTCGTGTACCCTTGTGCAACTGCCCATCCATCGTTCCCAGGCTCGCTCTCCTCCACGCTCTGGTATACGTCCTTGAAGTGCGGCGCCCACTTGAAGTGCTTGTGCGTGTACCGTATGTGGCCTCCTGCAGGCGTCTCCCTGCCGCTTTCGATGCCGGAATCGCCACCCAAGAGCTCCTTCCGGCCCAGCTTCTCCTCTTGTTTCCGAATCTGGGCCTCGATGTCCGAGGGTGAGTCGTCGCTTCCAGATGGCACATCGATGGGCTGGAAACACGAGCCGGATTGCCAAGCGTTTTGCAGCATGTTTGTATATAGGATCTTTCGTTGTCCGACATTCTCGACGAGCGGCACGTTGACGGAGTACAGGTGCGTGTCAGGATTCCAGTTGTCATAGAGATGTTGTATGAGCCGCGCAGATAGCTCCGAGGCGCCTGTTATTATCGCCGCATCGTGGTTACGGTCGAAGAAGGCGTAACTCAGCGCTATTGACTTCTTCCCACACACTGCCGCCTCCATTGCTCCACCAATTGTCCCGCTACTCAGACTAAACACTGCGGTACTGTTTCTGCCATAGTTCGGGCCCGACACGACCAAGTCGATTGGGCCCCTCTTTTCGAAATAGTGAAAGAGGCCAATTTGGACGCACGACGCGGGCGTGCTGTCCACCAGTATCCATTCTTCGTCCGTGGAGGAATCCGGTAGTGGGCGTGTAGAGGTGGTTCCGCTGTTAGACAGTCGGCCGTTTACGCTGCGAAGAGGTCCGGGACGGAAGTATGTGGGTTTTATGGAATGACCGACAAGGTGGGCTTTGCCTATCCAAGAACGCTGCGTATGCGGCAGGACGACGGAGACGGTGTGGCCGTGGGCTTGGAGTGTCGATACTGCATTTTATCAGACCAGAGCCGTGTAAAAGGAATTGACAGTTATTTACCTAAGGAATGCACGTATGGCGAGGACTGGTCTGAGGGCGGGCCATCGTCGTTCGTGATCTATCCAGGTTACGAGAAGGACCAGAGAAGATACGTCAATGGCTTACGAGGATGTGCATGGTTGCTTTTGGAGGTGTGTTACAGTTGCAGAGGAGGTATATGTCTATTCGTGAGGACGGAGTGGGATGAATGGGCGCATTGACATGGGTTGACGTGATTAGCGTTCCGAACTCGTTATCGATCTGCGGAAGCTTGGGCCACGTGGGAAGGAATGACTGGTCGATCTTCCATAATGTGAATTGTGAGTTCAAGGACTCCAAGCGGCCTTCTGAACCATGGTAGCACAAGAGAATCACGTTGAAGGTCAGTACGAACGAGGCTGCATTATGCAAGTCATTTCAGCCGTCCAACGGCGGTACGCCATAGCTCCGGCAGCGCGCCACGCTTCATGTGATACGGTGCTGCCACGGTCAAAGCTGACTTCAATCCAATGTCCATTTCGCATCTACCTCGGAAAAGAAGCAGAATAAGGGTAGAAGAAAACAATGGAGAGTCGCGGAGGTTTGAAGCACCCTCCATTCATCGCGGAGTCTACCAATGGCCCCTCATCCGACCTCCGACTACACAAATTCTGCCGTTCCGCCCTCAATACTCCGGCCGCGCAAAGCGTACACTGGGATGGGAAAATGGAAAAATAGCAGTGTCCGCAAGGCCCGATCCGAACTCATAGGGTTGAGATGCCGGTCGGATCCCCGCTTAACACCCGTGACACAGACGCTGATGCTGGCGAGGCTGACTTTATATGTGAAGAGTAGACACAGACGTAAACCTCATTAATCACGTCGCAGCTTCCTGATTGCGTCCGACATCCCTTTAGCCTTCGTGTTTACCTTTTCGCTCACACTTACAACTTTGCTCCTGCGAAAGTCGACTTTCCCACCCACACTTCGATACCGTCTCGATCTCAGCCTATAGAACCATCCACAACACCTTCACGTGATATCAAAATGGTCATCAACGTCCCCACGGCCTCCCTCGAGGGTAAAGTCGCCCTCGTCACCGGCGCCGGCCGCGGCATCGGCCGCGGGTGCGCCATCGAGCTCGGCAAGCGCGGCGCCTCCGTCGTCGTAAACTACGTGTCCAGCAAAGGCCCCGCCGAAGAAGTCTGCTCCATCATCTCGGGCTTCAACAACGGCGCCAAGGCCATCGCCATCCAAGCCGACGTCAGCAAAGTCTCTGAAATCGAGCGCTTGTTCTCAGAATCCAAGAAGGCGTTTGGCAAAATCGACATCGTCATGAGCAACTCGGGTACCGAGAGCTGGGACAAGACGGAGGAGATCACTGAGGAGAAATATGATCATGTGTTCAATCTGAATGCCCGCGCACAGTTTTTTGTGGGACAGGCTGCGTACAAGCACATTGAGGATAACGGCCGCATTATTCTTATGTCGTCGATTGCGGCTGGGCTGCTCGGTGTGAAGGACCACGCGTTGTACAACGGCTCCAAGATGGCCGTCATCGGCTTCATCAAGGCGTTTGCGACGGACTTTGGGAAGCGCGGCATCACGGTGAATGGCGTGGCACCCGGCGGTATCAAGAGCGATATGTTCACACAGAACGCGTGGCACTACATCCCCGGCGGAACGCCCGAGTGGCCGGCGGAGAAGATTGAGAACTTGATGGCGAGTCACTGCCCGCTGGGAAGGTGTGCGGTGCCCGAGGATGTTGCGAGAGTGGTTGCGTTCTTGGCTAGCGATGACGGTGGCTGGATAAACGGGCAGGTCATCACTATCTCGGGTGGTTCGTCGCAGTAGACGGTGGTGTTGATGATCAATGTGGGAGATATGCATGGCTCGTAATGTGGGTAAACCCGGGGAGGTAGAAGTTGGTTAATAGAGGATATCCACAAAGTGGAGGGAGTCGAGTATCAAAATCCACATTAATTCGAACCCAAAATACAAGGGCTCCGTGGTGCGCCAACAGGCCTGTCTCTGTATGGTGCTGATGGGATCAAAAGGCTAATATGTATATAGACAAAACAATGCACATGAACTATCACATACGACCATAGCACGCTGACAATTGGGCTTCCCGTCCGCTCAGCCTTACACAAGCAGCGTAGCGACGGATCAGTACTCGGGTGGGTGACCACCGGGGAATCCCCGTTGTTGTATGTTTTTGTTTGTACTGTGGTATCAGGCAAAAGTGAGGTGAGTGGCCCGCGCACAGCAGGGATGCCTGACTCGATACAAAACGGACGCCACTAAACAGAAATACCATTAGCTCTATGTAATTTATATGATAATGCTTGTACCTCTGTCGTGTGCTGTCCACCACAACATCACCACAATGTCTCCCCCATCAACACCAACTCGTCGATACCTCACTCGCGACCAACGCCTCCAGATACGCACCTTGCGTCTGGCTGGGCACACTTACCCGTTCATTGCCAACCTTCTTAAGGTCTCAGAGAGACAAGTTGCCTGCGCAATTACCAGCGCACGCGTCACGCCAAAGAAGCGCACTGGTCGTCCACCCTCCCTCACAAATGAACAAGTGGACCAGCTTGAAGAATTTGTCAAATCCTCTCGAGAGGGGAGGCAGATGAGTTTCCTACGCCTTGCAAAGGGTCCCTTTGCTCACTGGGGCGTCAGTGAATACGTAATTCGGAATGCTTTACGAAGTAGGAGGTATACTCGCCGCGTTGCTCTTGCTAAGCCTCCTCTTACTAAGAAGAATCGTCAGCTACGCCTCGCGTGGGCAAAAGCTCACGCCAACTAGTCTCCCTAGCAGTGGTATACAATCCTCTGGAGCGACGAAACTTGGGTGACTGGTGACCGGCATCGTAAGAAGTGGGTTACTAGGCGCCTTGGAGAGGAATTAGATCCCTTCTGTGTCGTTGAGAAACTACGTAAGAAGCGTAGCTGGATGTTCTAGGGTTGCTTCTCAGGTACGACGAAGGGGCCGTCAGTGTTCTAAGAGAAGGAATGGAAGAGTATTAATAAGGAGAGCTATTGTGAGAGAGTTGTACTCGGCCCCTAGCGGTCGATATCGATTTTTCTCCGAAAAAGGCCGTGCGGAGCACGGCCCTACAAGCTCAATGGGCCACACATGCTCAATGGGCCAGCTGCACTTTGATACCCACCACCACATCAAAACACGCCCTATTTACATCAAATAAAATGCCAAAGATCACGAAGAGCATGTCCACTTACCGATCCGAATGTGAAATTATCGAAAAACACGTTGTGGTGTTAAAGACTTTGACGCGGCC
>ML976753.1:164335-220190 GCA_010015655.1 Bimuria novae-zelandiae CBS 107.79
CTAGCGTTCTCGCTAGATCTTAACCTAATTAAGGCAGTGTGAAATAAGATAAAGGACTATATTAAGTAGTATTATCCTAATCTACTTAGGGGTAAGTAGCGTACATATAGCTAGCTACGTGATATTATACAGGAAGCGTGGGACTCGATTAGAAGTAAAGTATTTAGGGAGCTCGTCGAGAGCATGCTAGCTAGATACCAGGCTATAATTAATGCGAAAGGTGGTCACACTAGGTACTGAAATTTATACATAAAAGAGGACAAGCGTGCGAAATTTACATGGCTCGGCATCTTGGCGACACCCCTGTTGTGCGCGGGCCACTCACCTCACTTTTGCCTGATACCACAGTAGAAGTTTTTGCGCGGCTGGGGTGCGGTGTGGGTCCGCGGTGCCACTACCGCCACCGCCATCACAGCGAACAACTACTATTTTTGGCTTCGAACCTAACGCCGTCCGCTAGCTTGTCCTGTCTATCAACTCTTAGGAGTATGAGCGCGTTGCGCTGCCGTATACCTAGTTAAACACTGTGGTGACCAACTGTTTGATTTTTGACGTCGTCGGGCTAGCGCGACAGCCCAACTCATGACGCAACACCTTATGAACTGAATCTACGACGGCAGTCCAAGTGGTCCTCGTCCAAAGTGTATTTGTCAACATGGTATACGACCTAGTAAACGAGACCGCTTGGAGGACCCATCAAGCTATCGCCACCACCTCAAATATCGAACACCCCACCCATGCCGACCCTGACATCCACAAAATCTGCTCTCCACCCCTTATATTGTCCCAAACCCCTCTTAATTTCCCTCACCCTCTCTAGCCTCCTCTTCCCCTCCTCCTCCTGCGCCAACCTAAACGCATCCTCGTCAAACTCAAAGTCGTCCAAACTGCTCAGACTCTCCTGTCTCGCCTTCGCCGGCTCAACCACACGGGCTTGCCGCGCTGCACCCGTGAAAGCCGAAATGCCTGACTGAATAACATCCTGGAGGGAGCTCGTCTGGCGGCCCGAAGGTCGCCGCGCGGTGGGCGTGCTGCCCGAGAGATCGACGTCGTCGAACTCGTTGGCGTGGTCATCCATGCCGGGCTGCATGGCGGCGCGCTTATCTCTCCAGACGCCGCGGCGAAGTTCGAAGTTCTCTTCCTCGAGCTCGCGTACCTTGGAGAGGAGGCGGTCGCGCTCTTCGTCGACGAGCTCTTGCACGCTGCTGTCTTCGATGTTGCCTAGGTCGGCTTTGCGGCGGCGCTGCTCGGCTTCACGGAGACG
Organism: Bimuria novae-zelandiae CBS 107.79; assembly: GCA_010015655.1. Classification (NCBI taxonomy): domain Eukaryota; kingdom Fungi; phylum Ascomycota; class Dothideomycetes; order Pleosporales; family Didymosphaeriaceae; genus Bimuria; species Bimuria novae-zelandiae. The sequence goes on from ML976753.1 coordinate 165,600, forward strand.
GGCATTTTCGTTGCTGAGACCGGTTACGCGGGTGCGTAGCTCGGCAGCTTCGCGCTCGACTTTCTTGTGCTCCTGGACGCGTGTCTGGTTGCGCGCGTCGTTGTCGCGGTGGAGTTGGGTGAGCGTTTCAATCTTTCGCTCCAGCAGCTCCGCGCGAGATATTGAATCGGACGCCTTGCGGTTGGCGGCACCCAGCTCGGCTTCTAATTGAGCGACGCGTGTCTGGGCCGAGTCGCGATCGGAGCCTTCCTTAGCCGCCTGTTCTCCTGCCCTTTCCAAGTTGGCCTTGAGGTCCGAGAGCTCGGTCTTGGTAGAGCTGGCCTCCTGCTCGGCCTTCTGTAGTGATGTCTCCAATGTGCTTATCCTCGCCTGCAACTCATTGTTCTTGCTCGTCTGGTCCGCAAACTGCTTGTTGAGGTTGGAGATCTCCAGCTCCAGCGATTCGATTGTTTCGGACTTGGACGCAACCTGAGCATTCAAATCGTCGATAGAGGCAGACTGGGTAGGGGTCGATGCTCGTTTGGTAGACTTCGACGATTGCGATTGCAGGTGAGAAAGCTGTCGCTTGAGCGATTCGACTTCCGACTTCTGTTAGGTCCATTAGCACCTGAATAGATTTCCATCTGCAATAGAGGCCACTCACCAGCTTGTCAGCCTCCTTAGCCTTCTCGGCCGCGAGCGCAGCTTCTCCCCGCCCCTCCCTCAGCTCCTCCAGTTCTTCCTCACCCTTCTTCCATCTTGCTTCGCCCTGCTCCACTTCGGTCGCAAGCCTCTTGTTCTCCTTCTCCAGCTCCTCAATGCGCTGCGCCTGCTCCCTGTAGATATCGCTGGACACTCCTCCACCCGGGGTGGTGGGGATTGGCGATGTAGGACCTCCTGTAGACCGATAAAACGATGCTGATCTTTGTCGCGACTCGACGGCTATAGAGGGTTTGCGACCGTGTGACGTCGTCGTTGTCGTGGTTGAGGGCAGCTCAGTGGGCTCATCGTCGTCGACTTCAACAGGACCAGGAGAGGCGCTGGTTGTCTCGGGGGCTTGTGCTGTTTCGGAAGCTGCTGCGGGCTCTTCTGCGGTATCCTCTGCCTTTTCTTCCGGTGCGTCTGCTGCGCTGGAGGCCTCGGGCTTCTCGTCCTTCTTCTTTGCGGCGCCGCCCGCTTTCTTCGCGTTCTTCTTCTTCAAAGCTTCATACTGAAAAGATCGTGTCAGCGAATCTCCGCGATCCTATTTCCTATAGAGCCACCCCGCGAACAAGCTACCTTGCGAGCAGCGTAGCTCCTGCGATCACTCTAGTGTTGCTCCGGAAATGAGTTTACCTTCTTCTTCGCAGCAGCAATCTTCGCAGCCTTCTCCTTGTCTTCGTCGGCCATCTTGAAAGCTACTATAGAATGGTTGGTGGCTCCTGTTCGTCGTCTAGAGCGCAATATGTTCTTGACAGCTTCGCGGTCGCTGATGCCAAGTGGAGCACCGCCGAAACGACACTAGCGCCCCAAACAGAAAGGTTCACTTGCGCGAGGAGTTCAAGTCCATGAAACCGCCACGACAGTACTCTCAACAGATCATGTACTGGTAAGTGCAAGCGCTTCTCTGGCGGGTTTTATAAGGGCAACTACGATGTTTATGTATAATGTATGCAATCCGTGGTTCTGCCTAGGCAGAACAGTGTTGGCCATCGAGCCTACACGCAACCGTGTATCGCAACCGCAGTACTATAGAATACGGTCTGAATTCACAACCAAACAACTTTCTCAACAAAACCTTGAAGAACCTTGATATGATTTCTGAATGAAAAAAAAAAATTGTTAGCACCCGGTAGAGCACAAAGATACCCGTCTTCACTACAACTCATCTCCAACCTTTCTAATCTACTCAACCTCCTTCGTCCCACTCTATTCCCAACCGCCCTTCAACATCCCCCATCCCCAACTATATCTCCCTCACATAACCACCCACGCCCCAACCCCTCTCTACACCACCCACGCTGCCCATCCCACCCCAAGCGAGACAATAATCCATACCCAATATATCAATACGTGCCTGGCACTATGAACCCCCCAGCCGCCTTCGCTTCCGAGCATCTGGCGCCGGAAGTGTCTGAGCCTGTGCCGCGTTCGCCCCTGAAGTAATACCGACGAGCCGTTATCGCAGCTCGCGAGCGCTGGGGTATGTTTCACCCTGACAGCGGGAGTGCGTCGATCTGGGCACACTGCAGAGCGATAAGACTGCGACTAAGAGGATCGTCCGTGGTGAGGACAGGCCGCAGGACGCTGTAACGAGCTTCTCATCGAAGGCCCATGCATGAAGGCAGGTTCAGCACCGACTTCACATTGCGACGACACGAATAGTAAATGTAGCGGAATGTGCATGTTCCCAATTCACTCACTACTTAACCGCCAACCTCGCTCACAGCTAGATCACCAAAACGAGATTGCGTCTCCCAACTTCTTCCCAAGCTGTCCAACCATGCACGGGGCTATTCCGTCACTGCCCTGCCTCAGAATCAAAATAGTACAGTCGTAGACGAGCAATGCAGCTCTTTGCGCCCATAAACGGGCTAACAGGCATGACCAGATATGCCAAACAGACGTTAAAGAGAGATCAGAAAAAGGAAATAAGGGTAGGTATGTGGGGGGAGTACAAAGCCTCAGCACCGGTCGAGATATTCCAGAAATTTTTCCCCATCCTCATCTCAACTCAGCTCAGGGACCTAGATACCTGTCCCCCCAGCGTGCATGTAGTATAGAAGGAAAAACAAGTGTGCAAATGAAAGTGGTGTAGGTAATGTGCTGATCCAGTTCACGTTCCAAATCGAGAGATGCATCGCAATATGCGCCATGAAAAACGGTTTCGTAGAGAGCCTCGCTGTCAAAAACTCCGGGTCATGCGAGAGGTATATTAAGGGAAAGGTGGTTGCGCTCGAGATTCCATGAAGTCGTGCCATCAATGTAGGACCGATCGGGTGGACCAAGTGCATTAGAGGTGTAGAGATGTATAAGAGTCCCGTCAAACTTGGCTTCTACAATCAGGTTCGAGACGACTCCTTTGGGTCCTTGGGTTTCCAAAACTGCATGAGCTTACTGAGGCGTTTGTGCTTCTTCCTGGAATCCTTTTGGGCGCCATCGGAGGGCAAACCATGCTCTGTCTGCGGTCGGCTCTCGATTGACAGCTTGCTCCTCTCGCCGAAGGAGGATGCGTTGATCAGACGGGAAAGGCTCGCAATGCTCGACCGCTTGCGACGGCGCGAGTCAACATCGCTTGAAACAGAGCAGAGAGACGACGATCGGTCACCCAGCTGCCGGGGGCTCGGCAACGGGAAGGCGCTCTGCATACCGCTCGTCATAGTAGAGCGAGAAGACGTCAGAGACGGAACGTCGTCAACCGATACACGAAGTTCAGGTCCTGGTTCGCCAAAGCGTGGCGAAGGCGCAGCGTAGTCAGTCATGGACGACGCGGCTGTTCCTAGCCGCGGTGTGTCGAACGAAATCTGACTAGACCGGAAATCCGGCGATGGGAATGACGAAGTGAACGTGTCTGGTGTCATCATGCTCTGCGACGCTAAAGGAAGAGCAAGGTTCATGACGGTCTGATTCTCCTTGGTGTCGTCTGCAGGAATCTGAGGCGTGACTGTGGAGTCGGAAGAGTGCGTAAGAGAAGACGTCCGCGGCTCTTCAAAGTCCTCCACAACCTCCACCGCATCGGTACCTGTGGAATAGGTAGCTTCGTTGACCTTTGGTAATTGGTCTGGAAGGACACGCGGAGAGCACGGCTCAGAAGATTCCTGTTTCCGTTTTTCACTGCGCTTCAGGCCAAGTCCGTCGTTGAAGTTCCAGTTAATGGTAGACCCATTTTGGCGCTCATCCGCTTCCACCACTTGAATCTTTGGTTCTTCGGCCGAGTCATGCATTTCGCTAATAGTTGGCTCAGATTGCGTACTCTTTGCGCTGGACTTGGGCGCGTCATCTTCAGGCTCCTCTTCCTCAAAAACATCCGCCATGGTCGAAGTCGCAGGTACTGTTGTATTTCTGAGTTCGAACGGGACCAGTGCTGGGGCACTCTCGGTCCGACGATGATTCTGGAGCACTCCTCCTGCACTGTGCATCGCTCGTCGGTGAGCACCAAACCCCCGCTGAGCACGGGTGTTGGTGTCTTGCGGGGTTTGGAAAGGTCCTAGAGCTGCGTCCAAGTCAATCACGGGATTCATCGTGTCTGAGTCTACCCGTTTGAGCTCGCGGGGCTGCCATGACGCATAGTCAGTCTGGGATTTCGGTGCGGCAATCGCATTGTCGGCGGGTGACACAATTGTGACCGTGTTATCGACGTCGAAGTTCGCCTCGAAATCCAAATCTTCCGACGAGTCTGAATCATCGTCTGCGGAAGATTGGGGAGGCGGTGTTGAGGCCCTATCTTTGATCTTTTTGCTGTTCTTGCCCTTCTTCGGGATGATCGAACTCGCCCAAGATTTGACTTTCCTAGGTGTCTTGTTAGATTTGCGAATCTTGTTCTTTCCGCAAGGTTCACCAGTCTCCTCTTCATCAACCATTGGCGAAGGCAGAGGCGATTCCACGGAAGCAGACAACGCGGGATCGGAAACGCTCGCAAGCGTCGGGATTGACAGATCACTACGCTTGTGTTCCATCCGGAAGAAGCTCCGGCGCTTTGCCGGGAGGACTACGTAATTGGGGTTCACCGAGGAAGTGGGAGAGATTGCAGAGGAAGTGGGAGAGATTGCAGAGGAAGTGGGAGAGATTGCAGATGACGGACGCTTCCGGTTGGACGCCTCATCGCCAGAGTTTCGCTGGGTGTTCAGGATGGCGCCAGCTGTGCTAGGGCGAGACTCGTCTTCCACGGTGCTCAGCGTAGGACGACCATTGCGGAAAGACTGTAGGCTTGAGGAGGCACTGATCACGGACGACAGACTGTTTGTCGCGGAGTGACCCCGCACGGTCGACATTGAAGTTTCGGTTTCTGAAGAGATGGTCGAAAGTGGGCGGATGTATTCGACCTTGTCAGAAAAGCCAACTCGCGCTCGCGAAGGAGGCCGCGGCATCTCGTCCGGATCCTGCAGAGAGCCTGCGTCTCGTAGTGACGGCTGTGAGATGGACTTGTTTACCGAGTGACCGAAATTGAATTGCGGAAGTTCCGAAGGAGTAACAGGTGCACTGCCAGCTCGTGGTTGCGCTGGAGGGTTCATGATCGAGGACAGATCGTGTGAAGATACGGCGCCAGAGCGACGATGCGCATGGCCACGACGCCTAGTAGGTGCTCCAGGTCGCAGATTGTTGTTCGGTGCTGGCAGAACATCGTCGCCTTTCGTGGGGCTGGTGCTCATCAGCGAAGCACCTCCCGACCGACCGTCGCCGCCGATAAATTCGCTCCCACCCCGTCGGTGTCCACCAATTGGCCTCGATGATGTTACTGGAGTCGTGGGCAATGCTATTGGCGACACGGGCGGCGAACTAGGAGTCGTTGGCGGCTTCGACGTCCCGGCTGGATTGAAACTGAAGTCGGGCAGGGCGTTGATTGATTTTCCTCGGGCGTGGGCAGAGCCGCGGCGGCCTGTGGGATACGCTTGCAGCGACATTGGGCGGGCATTGGCTGTCGGCGGTGGTGCTGTCGGCGTCGAGTCTAGGTCTCGCATGGGGAAGGAGAAGTCAGGATTCGGGAGCAGCTCGATGGGGCCGGTCTGCGACGGACGGCGGCGCTGGTATAGCGGTGAGCCGACCTGGGGAGCGTGTTGTGCCTGCGTCACCTGCGTCACCTGCTGTCGTGGCAGCGCAATCTGAGCCATGGTGAAGCAGATGAGGGTCCCGAGAGAGGCGATCGACCGCGGCGGGCAGCTTGACGAAATTAGGGGATCGTGACGCAGCGATCTGCTTGGCTCCTTCGTGGGGTGCGTTCGCGCGAGCGGTAGACGCCGGCACCGTGGTTGGACGGCGGGCTTGTCCAAGTGCTACCAGTTCGAGACGAAACAGGCGCGCTCGAGGTACAAAGTGCTGACGGGATTACTGCGCCAGCGAGGCAACGGTCAGCGGGCAGATTGGAGGGGCCGTCTGCGCCCAGGCAGTCTCTGGCTGGGGGCGCCTCAGGTACCTACAGTATGCGTGGTGTGCGCGCGGCCGGGTTCGCCCTGTGTGCAGCGACGGTGGGTGTAAGAACAAGCAGCGGTTGAGTGAAAGCCAGTACACCCAAGGCCAGACTAAGGAATGACGGGAAATGAGCGGACAGATACCGCCATCGACTGACAGCGTCGGCGGCGCGCTGTCGAGTGCGACTCGGTTTCCAAAGCGGGTGGGAGGGGAGGGGAGAGGGAGAGGTGGGGAGAGGGCGGTGATGCAGCGCGGGTAGAGGTGAGTGATGGCAGGCGTTCGCTTTTGGGAGAGCGCGACCGACTAGGCGACGAGCGAGCTGGGGGGCCTTCCTGCACGGACCCACACCGCAGCGCCCACACCCACAGCCCACAGACCTGCATCCACATCCGCATCCACCGCGGCCAGCATCCCTGCTCCCTGCGAATATGCGAGTTCTACTTGGACCTACCTGATCAAGCGCCTCGCACGCAGGGGACCTGCACCGGGCATGGAAACCCCAGCGCGAGCGTGGCTATTGTCCCATTGTCACTGACTGACTGACTGACTGGCTGACTGATTGACTGACTGACTGACTGACTGACCGACCGACGAACACGTTCATCACCGAGGCGCTGCAAGAGAGACCAGCGTCGCTCATTTCGCTCGTCCCAACTCGGCATCGACTTCCGTCATCACGAGGCCCAGCGGTCAAATTTCGCCTAGCCCGCCAGCGATAGCAGTGCCTCACGCTCCCTCCCAGCCCGCCACCACATCAGTATGATGATAGTCCAGATAGCGTCGTCAGTCTGCCTCCAGCATGCATGTCAAGAAACGTGCCGCCGTGCGACCCTGCATCTTCCGCCTGCTCTCATCTCTGAGCCTCACCCCTCACCGACGGCTGACCACTGAGCACGCAGCGGAGGACAAAGGACTGTCATGGCGAACTGTGGCCGTTCCCGTGGAGCGCGCTCAATACGCTTACTCGCTGGAGCCGGCTGTAAGCGATGTGCAGCGGAAATGCTACTGCAGTTTTGATATCTCAGATCCTCTTGGCACCATGCCGCGTCCCGTGAAACCCTCTGCCGCTGCGGCTTCCGTCACGTTTTCTCGGGAATCGCGGCGACGACTGCAATTGCATCCAATAATCTGAATAATCTCAGACAGCAAGCCGGCAGAGACATGACATGTCCACTCTTCCGCCTTGTGTACTCACGCCTACCACCACCGTCTTCTGGCGTCCGAAAGCTGCAGCTGCATCAGTACATGAAGATTGTCAGTGTTTCACCGCGCAGACGAACGGCTTGCTAGCCTTCCTAGGTTGGCTCATTTGCATGCCCGCAGTTCGCGCAGCCAATCAACGGGCGAGCCCTTCTGGCGTCGCTAGTCACTATGCAGGGGCTCTTGATCCTTACCCCGAGCATGAGGCCACCGACAAGCGTCAGGTTGCCACTCAGAAACAGGATGCGATAGACGAAATGCGGAGAAGATGGCGAAAGAGCTGCTGATCCTACTTGCGTGATGCGAATCCGACCGATCGTGGATGGTATCCTCAGCAATGACCTCTGTAATTTCATTTCATTAAACGCGCATCACATCCCCGAGCCGAGGTCAACCTGAAAAACCATCATTCAAAACTTCGGTATATTGGCAAGGTCACCACCGCCGTCGAATTTCTGCGGCTAGAAGGCCGCTTCTCTATTGACACTTATTCTGACGTTGGCTATCGTGAACCAGTTTGAACGCCTGGCCTTCAATCGCCTCCTAGCGGCTTGCCAAAAGCCCAAACCTCTCCATGTGGCGCCCGTCAGATGCCACTGCAGATACGAGGCCTCGAGGGTTCTTGCGGTGAAGGTGTTCGGCGCATTAGCACGCAGTCTAGGTATTCGTAGAGTCGGGTAGCACAGCAAAAAGAAACATTCTCAATCCTTCGACTTGCAGCTCGAGGACGTAGCTTATTCTTAGAGAAGGTCGCACAAAGGAGCGGCGCCAGCGTGCAGGAGCGCCACGCCTTGTCGTGCATCTCAATGTCAGAAATGGACTGGAGGCATGCACCAGACAATGAAACGCACGTCTAAATGAAAGTGTACCAGACTCCAGAGTCCGACGACAACATTTGCTAACACCTTGATAACCGCCGAAGCATCATTGGTACGTACCTACCTTAGGTAGCGACATGCAATCTTGAATCATCTTTGAGCATGATGACAAAGTTCTGCGGGACACCGTCCTTCATTTCACCATTTCACCACCAGCCCTATGAATCATGATCTTCAGGGACCTCGGCAAGCTAATTTGCCAGAGCCGCCGTTGGCCTTAGTCCAGCATTTCTAGCGCCACGGCCCACGAGAACGTCCTCTTCACTTTGGAATATTTCGTCCGCTCGTCCCGAGTCAGAGGAAATAACGACTTGCTGAATTCCGGCCCGTGTTGAAGAGATTTCGCGAGGATCGCAACGTCATACAAATTTCAAAATATATTTCCAGTCCGATGTGGAGACGACAGCCCTTGTACTCGGGGTATGCTTGAATCTTTCACAGCGAGCAGCAATAGAGGTTGTTTTCTCTGCCACGCATGCAGCTTATACCGCCCGAGACATTTGGCTGTCCAGCTGTAGACGCTCCCACGACAGAAAACGGCTGAAACGGCAACATCGAACTCTGGAACCCAATTACAATATATGGAGAACAATAAAGCATGCGCAGGACCAAACCGTAGGGGCCTCGCCACAATGGTACAAAGTTGCTGTGGCAGTGCCATTCCTACTCAACGCTACACCCACCGGCTCTACCGACTAACTCCTGTTGGGTGTGAACGAGCCACGCAGTGCCCGCGCAACCAAGTCCGGTCAACACGGCGTTGTTTTGCACTAGCAGAGTTGACGTATTCCGCGTGCAAAAGCGCTTGTGGAGAAGCAGCTTGAAGTTTAGTTGCTGACGGTGCGATTCACCCCTGGACACACGCAGTCGGTAAGCTGGTATCTGAACAAACGTCAGCAGACAGGACGAAACGGAGACGCCCCCGATGCAGAGAAGAACGAGCGAAGAACGGATCTTCGGGGCGCGTTTCCTCGCATCGGGGTCTTTAGTGATGCAAGCTTTTCTTTTATCGACTTCAACGACCTAAATAGATCATGCGACACACAGCAACCGAAAAACGCGATGATCACAGCAACAGAAGGACATACCAGAACAATGCGCAAACTGAGGGCGCGATGAGGGCGGAGGCCTTTAGTGACGCAAATTCATCAACTGTACATGTCGGTACTGTACGCTGATGCGCGCATTTTCGGAGATTTTTCTCGTCTTTTATCGTTCGTTTAAATCGGTTGTTGCCGGAACGCCTGCACCAAACACGAGTATAGCTGGCACCGTGGCTATACGTACGGCCTACTCAAGTTTCCTGCTGCAAACAGCACATACCGCCCATTCGAAAAGAAGCGCATTCGTTTCCAGCTTAACACTCGTCAACTATATCCTTTGCCACCCGTTTGAAAGTCGCTCTAATCATCAGTGGGTGCCAGAGTAAAACCTTACTTACACAAGGATACCCAACACTACTTCGTATCTTTGCACGAGCATTCTATAAACAATTCTAGTCGAATTGCCTAATACGTTCAGCTTGACACCAGCAGTTGTAATTGTATAGTGTATCCCAGGTAACACCTCACAATAATGACCGAGGTGTCATAACTCCAAGCCCTGGAGATTGCCAATTCACTGGAAATTGTTAATTTCGACAACGACCACCTTGCAAAGTCAGGCCACCTAAAAAAAAGCAATCAGGTACTCGGTCGGCAATGCCATCGCGACGTCAACGCCTGGTCCCAGCGTCCATATTTGTTGTCGGTCCTGCCACTGGCCTTCCAAGTTTATGAAAGCACGACCCTTTGCTCAACCAAGACTCAGGTCACCCTGACTGCCCGAAATGAATTCTGCACTGTCATATTGCTTCTACTCCAACTCCGCTCGTACGCTTTCCTGGGTGCTGACCCCACGACCGAGCCTAAGTCTAGACCTCTACGCAGTTACAAGGCGCATGCTTTTCCTCGCTAACCCGCCGTCAAGCGAACGGATGCTCCCTCAAGTGGGGAGGGCTGAACGCGCATCATCTAGACCGGGCTGAACGCGTCTCATCTTGACCAGCGCATCAGCCAGCCATCATGAACGCTCAACAAAAGTATCTTCAGCACAGACGTATGCCTACGTAGAGCGTCGTCCAGCTGCTGGTCCTTTTCGCACTCTCGCTCGCATATTACCGCAAATCCTCCGAGCAAATGGGAGCGGAAGCGCGAAGGCACAGCTGCCATCTGTGAAACGCCCAGAACGTGGTTCTGGAACGGCTGGCTGCAATGCGAACGCAGGAACAGGGCCATACTAGCTGAGCATAGCTCCCGCAACCATACAGAAGCAAAGGCGCAGTGTTCCATGAGCGAAGTTCCGCCGGAAAGGAGGCGAACCACGTTGCGCACCCACGGTTCACGGCTGCTTAACCATGCGTACCTGCAGCATGGTTTTGCCGGACCGAGTCTTCGAAGCTGTGATAATGGTTCAAAGAACCCTGTTCCAGAGGGTTGCGATGGCGATCGAGATTAACAGTCCCGGGGTGTCCGTTGTGGCTTTTCTCTGGTAGCGAAGGAGATCAGGCGATTGACAAAGATTTGATTTGTGATGGTGGATGAGGTAAGAGCGGCCATAAGCACTACATCTACCTACTTAACCTTGGGGCACACACCATGCGCCTAGTTCTACGGTACGTCCCCCGCCCAGTGGAGCCTTACGAGAACTTCCGATAGAGAGCATCCGATCGAGCTAACAAACAACTTGAGCTGATTGACTGTGACTCAGGACATCGTTGCAGCGATTGGAACGATTTGATTGGCCGAACTACTTGACAACAAGGAACGTACAACGGACAGCACACTTACATGCTACAGCACTCGTCACCCTTCATGGATGTTAACGGCACCGCACCAGCAGAACGTGCACGCATGGTTGTGAATCCGTTGACGGACCGCGGCCACCGCCATGCACGATGCGACCGTCCCCTGTGGTCCCCATCACCTTCGTACATTTGAAGGCGCTTTCTATCTATGCGCTTCACGCATACCCTCATGAAACCGGCCAGGAGAAGCGCTTGCGCTTTGCCGGCACATGACTTGTTTCCAAAAGCGCTTGACCAGCAATAGTGAGGGACCCTGCACTCTCCATTCCACAAGTGCCGCATAACGACCATCTCTACTTTCAGTACCAGCGATCGTTCGCTGACCTCATTCCTTCCCTTTCGGCCTGCCGGGTTTGGCTTCAAATCTACTGACTGCTACTCGTCGCCGATGGGACCGTAAAGCACAAGATCTGTCTCGTGTTACGCGCGATTAGCCGGCGCGCCGTATCACCAGCTGGAGAGAATCATATCCCGTCAATTATGTGGTGCTGTCGAGTTGTCTACCGCGAGGGCACGCCCATATTGCACGGCGAGAATACATTCAATTGGAGCAGGCGTGCAGATGTAGCCACGTGGTTGTGAGCTTTCCTCTCTCCCTGCGGAAATTTTACTAGGACGTGTTTGAGTCGTTAGACTGTGGGCACCTGGGAGGGCAGAGATTGGTCGAGGCTAGTAAGAAGTATGGGATTTCATGTCGTTGGATTACGAAGCGGAGGCCTGAAGCAGTGTTTGGGTTGTCGTGGAGCAGAGTTCGAGAATACATGCCAAAAAGATCTAAGGGTTAATTGGAAGAGAAGGCAACTCCTCTCACCAAAGAGATTCGCTACTTCGATTGCACATTGGGTTGATTGACGGTAAGCAAGGTTGACTGTATGCAATTGGGTGGGCACCTGCACCTGGGCATGAATCCGGCGGGACACGTGATTGCCCTACGTTTGCGCAACGCTCCTGCCTCTTAAGATCGAGACAGCTGCCGCCCACTAACCCCAGAACTTGAACACCAACCTCCCATCCAGGCTCTCACTCTTTAACAACATCTCAACACGCTCCCTGCTTGTTCATCCACACCACCATTTGCGACACCACCCGTGATTTCCTTCCGTAGCGTGATACCAATATCGCGCCTCTGGCGCGAAGGTAGAAGTGGGCTATCAGGGCAGAGTGTAAAGCCAGAACGAGTGGGTGAGTAACTCCAGGATACGCAATTCAAGAGCTAAACGTTAATTGCTAACGTACTATAGCCAGCCTTCAGCTTTGCGCGAGAGCTTGCCCAATATGGACACGCCTTCAACGCGTCCCTGGTGCCCCGATTGCCAGGAAACGTGCAGTCCAGCCAAACTAGCGCAGATACAGGCTTCCAACTTGACCGAAGACGAGATCGCCCACCGCCATTGCGCCAAGCCTGCGTCGTGGCAGCAACTTCCCGTCTACATACAAACTACTTTGATCAACAAAAACGGTCAAATGGCTCTAGCAACTCCGCAGGGTCGTCCGCGTCGTGAACGCTGCACGCCCGCTCCCAATACCGTGCGCCGCATAGCAAATACGCCGACTTACAGCACCAATGACTCTACCCTTTCGTCCTTCCTACGCCTGCCACCGGAACTCCGCATCAAAGTGTACAACTTGTTGCTCATCTCTGAAAAATATATACAGCACGGAATATGCCCATCTACCCTACGCTTCATTTTTCGCGAGTTCAACCGTTACCACTATCCGCACAACCATCTACGCCCATGGATTCGCCACGGACTATTTCCCTCCATTTTACGCTGTTGCAAACTCATCTACCAAGAGGGGACATCGATCTTGTACGGAGAAAATGACTTCTTCGTGGAGGATTACGGACATTTTCACCTCCCTGTCAACATTCATGGCAGCATATCACGGTCTCCCTATAACAATCCCCTAGTTGGGAGCTGGTATCTTTCGAAGCGGAACCTTGCTTTGATTACGAAGTTGCATTTGACCGCCTTGTGCCACGATCCCTTTGATAGATTTCAGGTAAATTTTGGACTCGGCTACGGACCGCGCAATCAACTCAATCAGCTTTCTCTTCTCCCGGGCCTGAAGGAACCCACGTTTGAGTTCCTAAACGTCAGCACCACAGAGTTCTGCCAGTTACTCGAAGAAGCTGGTAGGAGAGGCTTTGGTAATTTGAGGAGATTATTATTTGCTCTCCTATGCACGAACGAGTTCACGGCTGTCGAGACGAGCCAGTCGAAGGAGTGGCATTGCGCGTACTTCAAGAGTATTATCCTGGCTTTGGGTGGCGATAGCACGTGGGCAGGTCGCAAGCTTTTCGCAGGATATGGACAATCCATATACGACGGGTGCACTGAATTGGCTATATGCAACGAGGACCTCGAGGGGGTTTGGGAAAGCCTGGAGGACGAGACTGAGTAAAGAATCAAGAGCAGGCTCTCGCGTAAAGCTGAAAGTCGGCCATTGTATTATTGTCTCTTCTGGGGTAACATACCAGGGGTTGACTATGGTCCTTGTGGCCGACTTCCACCTTGACAGGAGGGCAATTTTCAGCTCATGTGCAATGCGTATACACACATCTGCGTCCACTCACTGCGTTATCACTCCTCCACTGCAAGCTTACCCAAGCCACTCCTCATCTAGCCATCCTCTCCTTTCGCACTCCGATTGCCCCAATTTGGAAGCATTCATGCACCGGTGGGTGGCCCACACTCCCCACATTCATGCGCGGGCTCCACTCGCCTATGCGCCCCGTATTCCGCGAGATCCTGATCTACCTCCTCGTGCACGATGGGATCCCCGCAGAAATTTGATCTCGTTTACCTCGAAACTAGTTTCCAAATCCACATGTTACCACGCTAGTCTAAGGTGACAGTTTGCTGTCGCAAGTCGTCGCGCAGCCTCGGCTGCGCTTTCCTAGTTAGAGTTGTAATTTTACTCCCCTTTTCGTCAACATGGTGCGGAGCAGAGTGAAGCAGGGAGAACATATGTATCTGGGTATACTGAGTTGGATAAGCCAGCCGTGCCTCTCTCTCTCTCTCTCTTGGAGTCCGCTTACTACGCCGCTTCACCATCCCCCACCTCATCCCTTAACCTCGCCCATCCTAGTATTAACAAACCTCCACCCATCTCACCGATCGCGCCCTGCATCCCCTGTCCGCGCCACCGGGACACCCCCCGCTCTGGGTAACGGCTGCGTAACCTGAGCGTGACTGCGCCTCAGGCACACCGGGGAAATACCGAGACACGCAGATCGGGAGCTGCGCGTTTCAAACAGACACGTGGGCGTCGGCGGGCGGCGCACCACCGTACGACCTTGCTTGGGCTTTAATTCTTCGCCGTTCGATTTTCCAGTGTTTTTGGCGCGAAGTTTGACGCGAAGCGTTTCACAATAATGTAATCATAGTTTAGATGTAGGCTGCCTTGGCCAATGTAACGACAAAATTCGCGGTTCAAGTATGCTGGGTTCGCAGAGTGATTCGTGCATGCTCCGGAGTGTGCGGGTGCTTTTTGTATGAGACTGAATGCATGCGTCCACATGTTACAATTTAATCATCCAACCTGCACATTTTCAATCTTCTCTCATGCGCAGACAACAACAACAACAGTGGCTTTACCATCAAACCGAGACAGATTGTAATTATAATTTATATCCATGTCGTAAGTCATATTCCCATAACGCGCCCACTATCAAAACATTTCTTCCCTCAGTCCCATGACTCCCACCTCCCTCTCACATCGCAAGTCACCACCTCACGCCCTCGCCTCCCCCAAGCCACTGAACTTGCTCTCGCCCTTCTGCGCACTATAATCCTCCCCCGCCGCCCCCGCCCCCGCACCCCCAGGCAGCGCATCCCTCTTCTGCCTATCCAACTCCGCCGCCCTGCTCGGATCCTCCTTCGTCCCGACCTCGCCAAACTTCGTCTCCCCACTCATATTCGGGTCTTCTGTGATATTCGCCCCGTGCGGCCTCAATTCACCCTTCCCCCTCGCCCGCTCGCTCGCGCCCGCATACCCGCCCGTCGGCGCCTCACTTCCCGGGTTGAACCCCCCATCCCCAGAACGCCCGCTCGCCACGCCAGCGGTGCCGCCGACGTTATACGTAGGCCCGACGCCGTCCTCCTTGCCGAGGCCCTTCGCGGCGTTGAGCTGGCTGGTTTCCGACCAGCCTTCCTGCGCCTCGCGGGCTTCGGCGTCGACAGCGGGGGGAAGCTTGGTCGCGCTCGACGTGTCGGTTGTGTTTGAGGTGGTGGAGGCGGAAGGCTGCTTGGAGGCGGCGGCGTGCGGGTTGTCGGCTGCAAAGGCACCGCCTGACTTGAGGGATTCGCCGGCGAGGGAGTCGGAGGTTACGAGGCCGGTGGGCTCGTTCTTGGTTGCGTCCGTAGAGGTGAACTTTGGCTTGTTAGATATATAGAGACGAAGAGGGGTGTTGTTGGGGTAAGGGCGGGGAAGGCTGGTGTTGACGTACCTTTGTTCCTGCTGAAGACATGATTTCTGATATCTTTTGTGGATATGTTTGTGTGACGGTTTTGAAGTGTGAGACTGTGAGGCCAAGTCGTTTAGAGTTTGGAGTTCGTGGAGATGGCAGTGTATTGGTGTGCAGCAGTGTCGTTACGAGCTCGAGATTATACTTCAGCAGCCCTGATGAGTTCACTATGTCATCGAACCCAGGATTTCCATTGCATCGCCATGACGTCAAACATAGCTTATCCTCAGTTTTACGAAAAGGCGCCGAGAAGACGCCATTCATGGTGTAATCTAGCATGAGGACCCTGTCGATCGCAACCCAAGCCAGATCTATGGTGGGGATGTTGGGGTCGATCTCTGATCGCGTGCCGAGTTGGGTGCAACATTTTCAAGATTTGAACGGATGTCGTGACATGATCTATCGGCGATATGAAACCTGATGGGAGTGATGATGATCGGAGCAGAACGTGCAGGCACGACCAGTGTCGTTGAAGAGAGTAACGGCTCGGCGCACATGCGAGGCGGGGCATGCATCGACGCCAGCACGGCAATCACGTTTGGTTTCTTTTGGGCATGAACGTGTTCTCAAAATTACAGGGCTACAGAATTGAGCGAGAGTGCCCAAATCACGAAATATAAAATTCACATCAAGCACAGAACTTTGCAGTGTTGATGTGATATCTCATTCATTCATGTCAATGTACGTGATATCCGGAATCTACTCGCAGGCTTTCGCTTCATCCATGCCAATGCGTATCATACAATTGCATTCCCAAACGCCCTCATGCCATCTCGCTGCCGAGCATCTACTGCTTCCCGCTAGGGTCGCTCTTGCTCGGGTACCCGTAGTCCTTTCCAGTGGTCTGCTCGAGTCCCGCCTTGTCCTTGGCCTCGCGGCTCACGGCGTCGTTGGGGATGCCGCTCAGACCGTCGTGTGCCTGGCGACCGGTGGAGCCAACTGCATCAGTGGTGGAGGGCTCGCGAAGGCTGGATCCGCCGAGACCTGAGTGTGAGAGATCGCTGGCCTGGCCGCCGGAGCCAACGTTGACGGTGCGCGCGTCAGAGGAGTTGAAGTCGGAAGCAACTGGGGGCTGATCGGGGAGAGGCAGGTTGGCCTTGCGCTCGTCGATGATCTCTTGCTTGGATGTCATTGTGAAGTTGGGTGGACTGAACGCTTTGTTAGTACGTGGAAACTTTGTTGAGAGCTGTGGCACGTGCGGGGGAGCTCCTTCCTGGAGAGAGCGGAACAAGGCACTTACGTTGGATTTGAGAGGGGTAGATGAGTTTTTGAGATTGGATTGAGTGTCGTGAAGCGTGGGTTATTGAGATTGGGTATAGTGAAGAAAAAAGTTTCTGTTTGAAGCTCCCCTCACTTATATGGAGCTCGAACTTGTGGCGGGCCCGTGACGTCACGGTGATGGATGATGGGAAAGTGCCCGACCTCATCGAAGATTAAAACCCCACAAGCCGCAAAGTGGCCCGATCGCGATTGCGTCACCCATCCGAGAATCGCAGTTTGGCTGTTGGGATATTTGGTGGTTTTGGTGGTTGAGCCGTAGTTAGTGTCTTACCGAGTGGCCCCAGGGCCTGCCAGTGAGCACATGAACGACTTTCACGCCCTCGCTCTGCTGACATGATCGATGCAGCTGTCTGAGTAAACGTGCACCTACCCGTGCAAGAAATGTACGCGAACACGATGTCACGCTGATCGCCGTAGGGCTGACTGCATCACCCCACCAAGACCTTAGGGCGCCGTCAACATTCGATACGCTGGGGCCAAACTCCCGTCTTTGGCATTTGGGATAAAATGACGCGCGTTATATTCCGCCAAGTATGTGGATGAGGAGAGTGCGCTTGCGTGTTGTTTGTCTACGGAGTTGGCAGGTTATTTCGAAGACGTTGATTCAGATCATCTTTCGCACGCATGGCGAGACATGACTCCCGTCGGCAGTGGACATGCAAATGCAGGCAATCTTCCGTCTCGTATCATGCGGAGAAGGGCGCATACAGTAGTGACTCTGATTCATGTTCCGCATCTGCCGCGACGAATTCATTCGGTCCGAACGAACACCCTTGTTATCGAGCTGAAAGTGTCGGATTCATTTATCTACTCTAGTCCGCCTCGACTCCGCCACGCTGTGCAAAGAGGAAATGGGAAATGAACACAAACGGGCTTAGAACATTGTATTTGAAACATTATAGCAATGAAGCCGGTGTTAGCGCACGAGGAAATCTATACTCAGGCCAAACGAATGTATCCTGCGACAAGATACCAAAAGAGAAATAAAAACACATTGCTGTTGAAAGCGCCATGCACAAATGCGTAAAGTGCAGTCTGCGGGCGAAGCCATATTTGCTCTGAATATGATCCAAGGGCGTGAAGCCGCGGCAGTGAAGCTTCGTGAACATCTCCACCATCTTGCATCGCCCGGGGCAGTCTGGATCGATTGCGTGGATAGCCTTACCTATCAAACTGGGACTGGGCACCCTAGGACACCGATGCCCAATTGTCTGGTTTAGTTTAGTCTACACTCCATGGAAAAGTGCCTGGCCATGGAACTCACTGGTGAACCAGCTACGGAAGCTCATGGGTGCAATGTCCGGGAATACAGAGTTCAGGTAGCCAGGGGACGTGAAGGCGTACCGATTCTCCGATGTTTCGATAAGAGTTGCCAGCTTCCGTTGCTTCGGAGTGTCGCCGGCCATCTGGGCCATGGTCATCTGGTATTGCAGGTTTGCAGGGTTTTGCCACTCGATGGGATAGAATTGACGACCTGTACCGAGTGAGCACTACCGAACCAATTGTGTGACTAGTCAAATGTTCAGGTGATGCCAACGCCTAGGTGCCGCGAGCCCAAAGGCGACATAAGGCGCCCAGACTTCTTCTGCTAAATCGTGGATAGGGAGCTGAGGAGCATACCTCTACAGGACTGCATAGTCTCGATGAGATTCTGCACCGTCATCCTTTCTCCACACATGGACATCTCTGCTGGCCAAGAAGACATGTCCAGGGCTCTAATAACGAACCGCGCGACATCGTACACCGAAGTGAGACACAGCACCGACAGGTTTTGACTGGAATCATACACAGGTGCCACAGCTGTCATATTCCTCGGGTCAGCCATGTAGTCTCCCTCATTGCCGTATCCAGTGTTCACACCGATACGAAGAGATACCATGCCGTTGACGGAGAACCGCTCATAGAAGATGCCGCAGACGAATACCGTCGATTGGATGTAGCCACGATAGTGCTGTAGAAGCGCCAGGGCAGCAGCTCGTCCACGGTCCAGGAGACCGTTTTGCGTTCTGAGACTAGGTCGGCCTTCGAATTCAGCCGGAACGAAGCGGCGCACGCGTGACGCTACAGCGGCTTCGATCAATCGTAACTGAGCGTTGCCTGTGATCGTGGATATAATTGTATCAACACCCAACAAGGAATGCTGGATCGAAGACGGATCGTTGTAATCAACGACTTGACATTGATATCCTTGCGATTGAAGCCCTGGTTGGAGCTTGGGTTGTCAGTATCGTTTGATGAGTCGGGGCAGGGTAGAAGCTCACACTTCTTGATAGTATGATAAGCTGGTGGCTCGTTGAATCATGAATTTGTCGGGCTATGATCAAGGCCAGACCGCAAGTGCCGGCGACGGCAATTCGCTTGACTGACATTCTGGTATGATGCGCAAAGGGAACTATTTGGAACGCGATAAACCCTTATGCCAGAATATAGGACTAGACGGCGTACCGAAAGGTGGGTTCAGCGTTGTAAGTATGGGAAGTAACAATGTCCAACGTACTGAAGAGTAAGTGAGAAGAAATTCTAAGAGGTTTATAGCCTCTTAGCAATGTTACGTCGGAACGGGCCTCGATCAAAGCATGGCGACGCAGACATTTGCACGTAGCAGCGGTAAGATGGGTGGTACGTGACTCATGACCCAGTTCTGAAGAGAATGTGGGAACCCAGTCGGTGCAGGCAACTTGGAACAGTCTCCAAAAATGACTAGTTGGAAGATTGAAACAGTCGATGGATTCGAGCAGAACGTTCTGAAGGATGGTAAGGGCTGCACGGCCACGCCAATGAAGCAATTGTGGTCAACGCCCTAGTCGTGTCATCCAAATAGAGGCCCAATGAAGAAACATGTGGAGGCCGCCTTGTGCGGGATATCACAGCCGCATGCAGACGGGTGTGGGAAAAGCTTGGTCAGTTCGTTGAGTATCATCGCTCGGTTAGTAAAAGCTTTCCGCGACCCTGCAGTTGTCTGCCTTGACGCCTTCTTCTGACGGAGCCATTTCATCTTCGATCAACAAGGTGATATTGTTTGCGCAGTTGCGGGATCATCAGGCGCAGTAGTTCCTTGTCTCGGCTGTTTTACCATGAGAAACCATGACCGACAGAGTTGATGCGTCAACGATACACATGGAAGATGGAATGATGCCTAAAGCTGCCAGAACTCTAGTAGACATCGTGCTGCTGTAGTTGCGTGAAGTGTCCCGCCTACCGACCAGTAATCTCCATCTGTGAACGGACCATGCTAACAAATTCTTCGCACTGACGTTTTCATTTTGACCAGGACAAGAATGGACCCAATGAGGATGCAGGATCCCTTACTGCAAAAGAAGATGGCGTTGTCGGCCATGTGGAAAACGGTGAACGGGGACTAGCCGGCGTGTTTCTGTTTGACGTTTCAGCCCTAAGGTAGCAAGGTGATCTCCCGCCCAACTCTTACACCGCATGTTGGCTGGCGTAGCTCTCGGGATTGACCATGCAGGACCTAAAGGCTGGTGGGTGGGAAATGCGCGGGAGCTGATCCCGTGGCGAGCTGGTGGTTTAGGCGTGATCTCGGGCAAGGGTATGGACAGACCATAGGCGCATGGCCTGCACGGCCACCAGAAACCCTCAAATTCCATCGCTTTAAAGGGAGTGTCGCTGGAGACATGTCCGAATGAGGGAATTGGGGGCCGATATTCAGTGCGTCTGCGCAGGGGTCAAGCTCATACCCCAGAGCCTCCGAGCCTTTCGAAATACCGGTTCTTTCTGAAAGAATTCTCTCTTACAGCTGCGTTTGGAACATACCCAGCAAATTGTCATCTAGACGCAGCTCGCGTGTCCCCGCACTGCGAGTTCGATACTGCCGAAAGAGCTAGGTGATCTTACGCATGCTTAGCGCGGAACCAAAGAGCATGATCGAGGATCTAGGCAGAGCGTCTCGATGAGCAGCAACGGTTAGCGCAGATAAAATCAGCATGTGCGACAAAAAGTTTTAACTCCAAGAACACCACACTTCTGCCTTGACGAGATCACCAGAAACCGGTGACAGTGGATTAGGCGCGTGGGGCTTCACCAGCTAGACCGTAGTCAGCTTTTGAACTTGCACATGACTAGTAGGCAACCTTAGAATGAAGAAAAGTAGTATCATGGCGCATATGCAATCGTGAGTGCGACTGGCAAAGAAGTTCTCAAGGATGAGTCTTTGATGACCAAGGGTGCCGATATCAGCCTCGCCGCTGCCTAGGACTAGTTGCCTGATGTTAGACGGAAGCAAGGAGAGGTGGAAGGCGCGAATCGGATGCATATATTGATGGCCGAGACGAACGAAGCCGCGTAAGGTTGGTAGAAGTGGTGTTTTGTCCTTTGCTCTCGACTCGAGGTGTAGAGAAGGCTAGACGCATTGCTGTAAGAAGCTAGCGCAGACGCGTCTCGGATCACTTGACTTCGCGTCAACCCTTGGGACTCTGGAAATCTGCAATATGGCAGCCTTGCCGTACAGTGATCCATACTGTACGAATACGGCAGTCATTGAGGTTGAAATAGACTGATGCGACCCTGACAAGACTTGCCCATGAATTATCTTGGTATGCTATGGTATGCCATCGTAGGGAAATGTAGACGGTCAATCCAGCACGAACACGCGACGATTCTATACGCCGCGCGTATAAAACACTATCCACCATGACATTGGAAGTAATACTGGGTCCTGTGCACCAGTTTTGATAGCCTTGCAAAAGAAGAGCGCGTTCGATACACGTACGCGTTCAATGCATAGCAGCTATACCTATACACTTTGGCGCTCAACTGTATCCATTTCATTTCTAGCACTATGCACAAAGCACAGACACTCCTCGAAGTGCCTTAATTCGGGCAAGTGCATCGCCATTTGATGCAAGACATCCGGAGCTCGTGCTCGCGCGGGCCGCGTCTGTGGATCTTCAGAACCGTGGACGCGTCTAACAACATTCCCGCCACATACAATTGCAATTGTTCGCGTTCCCACCTCTCTTACATGACTTTGAATCTTCCATACCATTGGGATTAAGTTCCTCTTCACGCATCGACTTTTATAGTCAGATTTGCCAATTACCATGCCAAGCTCACCTATACCTTCATCGTCGCCGTCGCGCTCCTCAGATTTCGCGTTTCTCAATCACTCCCCGACCACGGTCGCGAATTCCTTGCCCCCTGATGTGGACAACAAGCCACTTGCGCGACAAAAACGTAGACGAACGAGGTAAGTACATATATTGTTCATGTTGCTTTCCTTCCGTCTGAACCTGCGCATGATGGACGCGCCTTCCCGACGCGATCATCCGGCTTACCTAATCTTGTCGCGTCGTGGCCTCCCCAACACAAAACTGTGAAACTGACCGCGTCTCCAGCAAAGAGGATGAGGAGATATTAAAAACGGAGTATGCGAAGAACCCAAAGCCGGACAAAGCTGCTCGCATCGAAATTGTGGGCAAGGTTGCGCTAGGTGAGAAAGAGGTGCAGGTGCGTGGACGTCACATGCTCCCGTGTGCTCAACGAATGAACTAACGCCAACGCTTCACCCAGATTTGGTTTCAGAACCGCAGACAGAACGACCGCCGTCGCGCTCGTCCCCTCGATCCCGCTGCGTCGCTCATGTCATCGTCGTCCACCATGTCTGACCCGGTATCCGAAGAGGACACCATGGGGCGCGACAACTCGCCCGCCGCAGCTGAACGCACGCAAGTCGCAACCCCGCATCGCGAAAGTGCGGAGCCCATTGCTGAGGTCGTTGAGGCTACCGAGTCCGCCAAACCCGCCGAACCCGCCGAGCTAGTCGGAGAGATGCGCGCCGAGGAGCAGAACGAGGCCTCAAAAGAACCTGTCAGGGCAATTTCGGAAGAAGCCGTCGCAGATAGCCCCGAGCCCGAGAAGCTCGAAGCAGAGGGGGAGTCACAGGCCACTGTGGACTCGAGCATTATTCCATCCACCGACCCAAAGACGGTTGACACGGCACCCACCGAGCTCAGCAGCTCGCAGCAGAACGCTTCTTCTTCTTCTTTTTCTTCTTCTTCACAGGGCGCAACGCAGTCGCGCACGAACTGGATCTCCAACCGCCGCAGCGCGTCCTTTATGCGCTCAGCCGAGGACTACGCACCGGAGATTATAGCCTTCCCTCACCCGACCCAGGCCGCGCAAAAGACGCAGGCCGCTCCAGAGAATGCGGCCAAACCGCCTACCAAGACGCGTGTAATGAAGCGCGCCCACTCGTTCGTGCGCATTTCCACGAACGAGGACGGCACCGCGCGCGTAGTCACGGACCTGGACAAGACACCCTCACCACCGCATCCGCGCACAACCGCCACGCATTTTGCCCGTGCCGCCGCAGGTCTTCGTCGAAGCTATAGTGCTGCTGGCCTAAATGACCGCCTCGCCACCGCCCAGCGCGAGGAACGCAGCCCCAAGATACCGCGCACCTCGCCCTTCGGTCGCAGCCGGGACTCTCGAGCCTGGGAGTTCTGGTGCGACCCCGACACGCGGTACAATACCAGCCTGATGACGCGGGCAGAGCAGGAGGGCAGCGGCAGCGCGGCTGACGCAATCGGCCTGCTGCGCGCAAACCGGAGGATCCTGCAGCAGAATCAGGCGAGGCAGAACACGCCGGTCAAGCGCACCCACTCGGCCAAGATGTCGCCGTGCTCCTCGGGTGTCAAGAAGTCGCGTGGTCCCATGCAGCGCGCGTCCACCATCAACGGACGCCTCCAGTCGAAATCGAAATGCTCCGACAGCAGCGAGACCGACTACCTTGAGAACGACTCGGACAAGGAGAATTGGGAGCCGATGGAGTTCAAGTCACAACCGCGTCCGCGCGCAGTCCGCGAGTCGCCCGCTGTCCAACGAACGCGCAAGATCCTCGGTGAGAACACCGAGATCATGTCGCAGAGCAATAGCCTCGGTGCTATGCTCGATAAGTCGGGTGTCACGCCTAGTAGGAAGCGCAGCAAGAAGACCTCCGATCCTGAGCAAGACGACGAGCTGCGCGCCTTCATGGGCGGCGAGCCTGGCGTCAGTGCGAGACCCACTGTGAGCTCGGCTGAAGAGGCAGGCTGCGTCGAGGGCTTGCTCAAGCTGAGCCAGGGCCAGTGGAGGTAGATAATCCACCGGGCAACCGACTGACTGACTGGGTCGGCGAGTGAAGCCTTCGGGGCTACGACTTGTGACGACTTGTTTTCCTCTGTGCATGCATTTGCAGCGTGGGATGGGCTTGGCGTTTACGGAGCGATGATGCAAAATTTGGTGTTTTGGAGTGTTGGGGTAATTGCAGTGTTTATCGCTACCAGATGGGTGACTACGAGATGCAAAGCATGATCAGTATCAGATTCATACCAAATCAATATCAGAATTCATACCCGATGTTTAGCTTGCTCGTGTACATGCATTTATAGGAACCCAGGTCCAGTTCGACAGACATGTGTTTCAATGTCCACGCGCATGCTCCGCGCGTGCATAGCGTAGCCTAGGATAACTCGAAGAGACTTCGCCGGAACGCCTAACGCCACATTGCACCCATGTTCCTGCCCCAATATTCAAATTTCCAAAGAAATCAACCGTCCTCTCTCAACCCACCAAATTCCCACCTCTCCTCAGTAATCATAATTCCCGCGCATCCTCTTCTGCTTCGCAGTCCGGTAATCGAAGAACACCGCCTCGCCCCTCCCCGGCGTCCTCGTCATCGACGGCGTAGGAGAGCACGTCCCCCCAGTCCTCCCTCCCGCACCTAAGGTGTTGAACAGCGGGGTATTACTCCTCGCCCTTCCTACCTGCACATTTCCTTGTCCCTGCGATTCATAACCCCCCCTCCTCACCGGCCCATTCACGCCATTAAACAACTGCCCCCTATACCCCTCCTTCTTCCTCACGCCCCTACCCTTCTCCCTACCCTTCTCTTCTTCTTCCTCCCTCTTGATCCTCGCTTCCTCGCGCGCTCTCACTTCTTCAGCTTCGCGGATCAAAGCGCTCCCAATACCTCCTTTCCGTCCCAATCTCTCCTCCAAACCAGGTAGGCCCCACGCGTTGCAGATATAGCCTTCGTCGATGGTCGTGCCGGGAGGTGCTACGATGCCTGTAGACAGTCCCTCAGCTGGTCTCCGCCACACGAAAGGTTCCAGCTGGAATGCCTGCGCGCGCAGCTTCTGCGTTTGGGCATCGAGGCGCTCGTGCCATGAGAGGAGGGTGAGATCACGGAAGGCGTGGCGGAAGGCGCGGAAGGCGGTACTGAAATCCGAGTTTGGCGGGGCGATGGCTTGTTTGTACTTTGTTGTTGGGGTGGGGGCCGGTGGTGTGATGAGAGCGAGGAGGCGGGCGGCTTCGGGGTGCTGTGTCTGGTTTGTGAGGACACCTTGTGGTAGCGGTAGAGGCGGGGAGGTGGACCGAATGGGTTGGGGGCGGTCCTCGGATGCGGATGCGGGTGTGGAAGGTGACCCAGCGGCGGCGATATTCTGCCCTGCGGGCGGTAGGTACCGCACCACTGTGCAGTAGACGTGCGGCAGCGTGTGCGATTCGTACAACCGCAGGTCGTAGCGGGCGAAGTTGTTGAGGTAGGGGTTTGAGCGGAGGAGGATCGGTTTGTATTCGAAGCCGGTGCTATCCATGAATATGTGGTAGAGATCTTCGAGCTTAGGATTAGCAGGTGTAGCAGGGATGGTGGGCACGGAAGTAGGGGTCTTGGGTGGTGTTGGTAGATGTTGGCGAGAAGAAGAGGGAGGCGTGTAATTGAGACCAGGCGGAAAGGCAGAGGGTATTGGCGTAGGGCTGGCTGGATAGGTAGTCTCGGTCATCTCAGTGTCCTCGATCGAGACGGCGCTTTCCTCGGGCGCTCGATGCTGCGGTTTGGATAGCGGAGCAAAACCTACCGACCGTATTGTAGCGGACTTGAGCGCAGATTGAGGTTTCGCCGGCCGAAGAGGAAGTACTGTCTCGTTCTTCGCTGCAAAGATGGTAGCACTCGGTGTGCCCAGCATCTTCGACACCTCGGCCTGTTTCGCTTTCTCTTCCGCCTCTCTCGTCTCCCTCTTCCTTCTCAGATCGTCAAGGGCACTCGAAAAGAAGCCACCGGAACGCTTGCGAGACGTACCAGAATCAAGATCCTGCATCGCCAGATCACAGCCCGTGTCGAACTTCTTCTCTATGCAAGGTCAGCAAATAGAATACGAAATGAGGTAAAGG
This sequence comes from Bimuria novae-zelandiae CBS 107.79, assembly GCA_010015655.1. Taxonomy (NCBI): domain Eukaryota; kingdom Fungi; phylum Ascomycota; class Dothideomycetes; order Pleosporales; family Didymosphaeriaceae; genus Bimuria; species Bimuria novae-zelandiae. The sequence continues at coordinate 191,527 of ML976753.1, forward strand.
CTATGCCTACTATCAGCTTGCGGCCCGAGACGCTTAATCGTCTTCCTGGTTCGTCGCTGCGCCCTCTCCACTTCCCAAAGATACTTGCGTTCCACAAGCTTCCTGCGCCTATGAAGGGAGTCTTCGAGCCAGTCGTATTTGACGACAAGGACGTTGTGCTTTTTCGCCTGTTTGACTACTGGATATTAGCTCTTGATTCAAATTTCGCTTCAAGTCCATCCTAAGGCCGCCGCGCTAGTAGAATGGCAGTCCGGCGGGTGGGACGATGCAACACATCCGGGTGAAGTTGCCACAGCGTAAATCTTGGTTTCGCCGTCCGTCATTGGCGAGATTTGCGACATACCAGGTTCTGCGTTTTTCTTGAACGCATCTTTGGAGCTGATCAAGTGCGTAGTGCCGCTGTCGACCTTGGAGGTCCAGCGTCCGTCATTGGCGAGGATCCACTTCCTCAACTGATCGTTGCTAATGCTCTCGTCGGAAGAGTTTCTGATGTCACCGACGGCCCCGATGACGAGACCTTTAAGTATCCCCATTGCGATTCGTGGTCGACTTGTGTCGCAAGTGGTATCGAGAGTATGGGTTGTTGAGGTGTTGCCCTAAAAAGAAAATCAATTGGATTGTAGAAGTGGCCAAGCTGCAAAGCGAGTGGGAGTTATATAGCAATAGAAGACGAGTCCGTTTGGTGGGGCTGACGACGAGATTTTACTTCTTTGAGCGTTCAGGTAGGAAAGTAAAAAGCTTTTGTCGACGACTGGCTACGGACAGCGTCACGGGAACAAAGTGATAGATCAGAGATCACTACAATCTGCTTTGTGGGGCGTGGAATGTAGTTTTCGATGGTCGATGTCCGGAAGATATGTTGGCCACTTCAGGAGTCCATTATGTCACTCAGCAACACGACTACCTGTCTTGAGTTAACACAAGGTACCCGATCTTGTTATCGATCTGTGGAGACAAGCTCAACGCCAGGGTGGTCGGAGTGTGAAGAAACATAGTACCGAATCGCTTTTCGGCTATCGGTAATTCGTTGAAACAGTTGTGTCACGTTGACGTTGCCTATCTATAAACCCTTCGCTGCCTTGATGAAAGCCCGAATCTTTTCCAGACTTTGCTGGTCGTCAACTTCAACGCCACTACTCACGTCGACTGCTTGGACGCGTGATCGGTAATCTCCCAGACCGTCCAAGACTTTCTGCACGTTGTCGGGATCCAAGCCGCCAGCCAGAATGAACTTGATACCGGCATCTTTGGAAAGGGCATCCTGCACCTCAGATAGATCTAGTTGGTGTCCAGTGCCTCCCAATCCAGCATCGAGGAGGGGAAGTGCATGGTATCCTCTTGTACCAATGCCGATATCTTTCGGACCGAATGCCCTTATGACGGGCACCGGGATAAGTCTTGCCCATTCGACGGGTGCTTGACCGTGTATCTGTACAATGTCCAGGTTCAATAGCTGCTGTTGCTCGAGAATATAGTCTAGAGGCTGATTGCGGAACACACCGACGATCAACGCTCGTGCAGAGTAGGAGGCATGGCTGGCGGCTGCATGCTCGAAATAATCCGAAGCAGTTTGGGATTCGGTTGAAACAGTTCTGGTAGCGTGGGGTTTTCGTGATTTGTGGACTGCTTCTGATATTGCTAGCGCCATCTCTGTTGACACGGTGCGCTTGAGTCCAGGAGCCAAGATTATGCCTATCAGATCGGCACCTGCTTCGATGGCTGCATTGGCCGCCTCTACGCTGCGAGTACCGCATATCTTGACTAACAGGGGCGAAGCTGTCGATGACTTTGATGGAGCGCTTCCACCAAGTAGATGAGCTATGAACTCGGCGGTATCTGAAGCTCGCATCAAAGCCTCGCCAACCAAAACAGCACCCACGCCATTCTGGGCATATGGCTCGACATCTTGTGGCCCGGTGATACCGCTCAAAGCGCATACAATGGTCTCCTTGGGTACCAAGTTCATCAAGCGACTAGTGGTGTCCATGTCGACCTCAAAGTTGACCAGATTGCGGTTGTTCACTCCAATGACTTTGGAACCCATGTGTACGGCAATCTTCATCTCCTCCACATTGTTAACCTCTACTAGAGGCTCCATACCCAAGGATCGCGAGTAATCGTATAGTTTCTTCAGCAGCGCTTGGTCAAGCATCTTGACTATGAGCAGGACTGTATCAGCACCGGCCAGTCGAGCTTCGAGGATTTGGTATTCGTCGAAAATGAATTCTTTTCGTAGAACGGCTGGTCTGTTCGGCATTCCCTCCAGGCTTTGTCGCACGACCCTGAGATCATCGATGCTGCCCTTGAACCAATTCGGCTCAGTCAAGACGCTGATAGTGCTCGCACCAGCCTTCGCATATGTCCGAGCTTGGGCTGGGGCGCATGTGGACAACGAGATTATGCCTTTGGAAGGAGAGGCGCGTTTGATCTCAGCCATGAGCGACAAACGGTAGGGCGACTTCCGCAATCTATCCGGGAAGGAGATTTGAGGTGGAGCCAGATTCAGGTCGTACGCAGCTTGGAGATCGCTCGGCCTCTGTGAAGGGATCTGCTTTTGCTCGGCTACGGCAGCCCTTCGATGGTCGTATATCTTCTCCAGGATGGACGTCTGCTTGTCTTTGGCAGGCCCCTTGGAGGATGTCCAATTGGTCTCGGCACCAGTCACTTTGGCATGCGTCTGGTTGGACAGTCGCTCGTTTTCTGCCCAGGTGCCGCCCTGCATGCGCAGGAAGTTCCGGAACATGGTTCGGCCCTGCTCTGAGAGGATGCTCTCGGGGTGGAATTGCACGCCCTCCATGACGTATTCCTTGTGACGTACACCCATTATCACACCCTTACCTCCATCTTCGCCCTTGATCCAGGATGTGATTTCGAGGCACTGGGGCACGGTCTGGTGAGTGCCCGCGAGGGAGTGGTATCTCGTGACTGGAATGTCTGGGGAGACATCGGCGTATAGTCCCTTGCCGTCGTGTACGAGAAGAGACGTCTTACCGTGGAGGATCTCACCTGTTACGTCGACCTTGCCGCCGAAGCTGTGAATGATGCATTGCCTGCCCCAGTCAGCGATGTCCGAGCCCTGGGCACACAAGAACGTGACTCACTCTCCCATGCAAACACCCAGCACGGGAATTTTTCCGGCGAAATGGCTGATGGCAGCATTGCTGACCCCAGCATCCTTCTCAGGGTGGCCGGGACCGGGACTGATGATCAGCTGGGTGGGGTTCTTTGCGATGAGCTCGTCGAGAGTCGTCTCGTCGTTGCGGATGACGGTCACGGTCGCGCCTTCTAGTGCGAGGTACTGGTAGACATTCCAGGTGAAGGAGTCGTAGTTATCGATCAAGATGACGTTGGACGCGGTGGGAATGGGCTTCGAGGCCTCGGGATGGTGGGGCGAGTTGTCGATGATCTTAAGCGCGGGCATCGTGGACGGTCCAGTGTGTAGGAAATGGGACCAAGGTGGGATTTCCTGTTGTATTTGACTGCAGGGCTCTACAACTCAGGAATTAAGCGGATGAGTCACCCAGCGTTCATGTATGGTACCTAATCACGAATATTTGATTGCGGTGCATCGGAGCTTTGTTCCTGGCCCGCCGCCAAAAGTTCGGTGGCCCGAGCGCCGGCCGCGCTCAGAAAGCTTGAGCTTGTCGAGGTTCGCGACGTGCGATGCGCTTACGACAAACAACGGCACCCGCGCCTATAACACAGTCTAGAGCGAGCTGGATGGACTCCGGCTGAACGCTCCTTACCACGCGCACCCCAGCGCCGCCATGGCTCCCGCTCCGTCGTCCCACCTGGACCTTGGCCCGTACCTCAAAGGCGAGCAGCAGCTCATGTGTGTTTACCCTCTGCATGTCTCGTCGACTACCGCGCTGACTGGCCTAGAACGTGGGAGATTGTCTACGATGCCCTCTGCGACCCCAAAACCGCCGCGGAGAGCCAGCCGCTGCGCGACTTCCTGACTTCCAACGAGAACGTCGCCATCCTCAGCAGCCCGTGGTCGCCCTTTCCCAAACCGTCGGCCCAAGAGAAGAGTAAATTCGACGCCGCCACTGCTCCAATCAGCATCACGCCCGCCGAGAGCGACCACTACAACTTGGCCGAGATCAAGGAGGACAGTCTGTGGTTGTCCAAAGAGGCGCAAATATCAGAACACGCGGCATTGCGGCTAGCCGTGCAGGAATGGCAGACCCGACCGACCGTGCAGCTGTTGGGCGGCTTGACAGAAGAAGAGATGCTGAGTGTGAAGGAAGCTGCGGGCGTGAACAACTTGGGCGCCTCTACTTTCGTGCCGAACTTGTCCATCCTCAAGACCCCGACAACGCTTGCGGACCAGACAACCGTGCACTTCGATTCGCTTGATCAGCGACGACTGCGACTCATTGGCATCTACTTCTCCACTTGTGCTTCCATCTTGCGGGTGAGCCAGCTGCTCACGGCATGGGGCGCCGCTCGCGACTTGCGCACCGTCAAGACCGAATACCCCGCCGATTACCGCGTATGCGACGACAATTTCGAGCAACTGGGCCAGACCATAGCTGTTAAACAGAACGACAAGGCAGGCACGCAATCAGACGCCCCCGGTTTAGACCGGTGCATCCATGCGCTGCGCGACAGAGTGGACGCACTACACAACGGCTGCTCTTGGGATGTCCCCGAATCAATACAGGACGACGTCAGCGCACAATGGATATTGGGCCAAACGACTCAGCTTGTCCATGTATTGCACCTGACCTTGTTTCACGCGGACGTCCATGCCAAGGGCCTTCTTCCTGGTCCGAGCGTAGATCTCTGGTTTAAGGTTATGAGTGAAGTTGGCTTTTTCAAGGATTTTCCTGTAGTAGGTCATGTTCATTCGTAAATGTATTCACCTGTACTGATCATATGACACAGAGAGTCGAAGGACAGGGACCATTGATCCCGTTAATTCAAGTCTTCACATCGATGATTTCCGTGGGAATACTGAAACCCGATTTGATCTTCGACGACTTCGACGCGGAAGCTTTCAATGAATGGGCACCAGCTTCGTATGTCCATGATGGTGCCTTGCTTGAACGCCTGTCCATCACTTTTCACGATAGATTGGCACTCGGTCCGGACCCTGCTCTGCCCGCAGCATTTGCTTGGGCCTCCATCGCATGGCGGCTCAAGTATTATGCATTCAATGCGGAAGAAGCCCGTGAGCGTCAACTTGAATCTGCTCCTGACGCAAACTTGACTCTGCCTGCTCGTTCCCAGTTAGACGACGCGATTCTTCACTTGACCCGACTTGATGGGAGCGAAGATTCGTCGGATGCACAGCTGGCTGCAATGTGCATACGGCAGAATATTTTCTCCCTCATGGGACACCTTCTCCGTTGTGGCATGACCAATCTTGGTTCTGAAATAGATCAAGTATCCCGGGATAGGTTCCGTCTGCTTTACCTCCATGTTATCCGCGCAGCTATGTACCCTGACGCAATAGAGTTCACTCACGATGGACTTGTCGAACTTGCCCATCAAATATTAGTAGGGAACAGAACCCCACAGGATTGGCTTGCTCGCGACGAGCATCACGCAGACCCTGTGGTGACCTTTGTCCGCGAGGACTCCGCTGTGCTCCGGCCAAAGTTACTCGAAGTGGCCAACCTACACTATCCTTCAGCAGTTCAGCCTTTGTTGCTATTTTCCAGTGCGCTTGTCCGGGGCGAAGACTCTAGGGAAACGCCGGGATTGAGTGTCTACGATGAACTGATGCAAATGGGATCAGTGACCCAGCAATTGCCGGCTGATCACGACCCCTTTCGATTGGAAGACGAGGAGATGAATGAGAATCGGGTTTCATTGGTAGTGAATCTGCCGCAATTTATCAAATCGACCACCTCCGCATTCTCAAACCAACGGCGTTTGCTCAATGTCAACTCACTTCTGCACCCGCAGGAGTACATGGTTATCGAGACCGACACACAAGGAGTCATTGTCGATTTCGGTGTGCAACCGTATATTGCGCGGTGGAAATACCGCCATTCAGCCTTGGAGTACTTCTACCATCTACTTTCGACGTATGCAGTGGGGATCAACAAAGTCGTATACGCGACTCAACAACCTGCATCGACTGTTGAAGCGGCGAGGATCATCGAACTCTTTGCTGACATAATGCATTCATCGCTCCACGCATCCCGAGCCCGGGGGGACGGTAACGTTTGTTCGGTAGACGTGTTGACTGCCTTGTGTATTGGCGTCGAACACAGTCCTGATACTGTTACTATCGTGCTCTCCATATTTGAGGAAGAGTTGCTTCGGCAACACCGGGAACCAACCAATGAGGACTCACTGCATCTGCTGGTGGCTTGCACGCACTTTCTCCAAGCATTGGTTAGAGTAGCCCCGAACAGGGTCTGGCCGTGGATAGCGAGGAGTCGGCTTTTGGACAGTGACGGCAACGGCGGCAGCCTAGCAAGCATCTTGATCGGTACCGAAATGGTCCTCGGTAGCTACAAATTCCTCACCGGTTGCATACATGTTTTCCAGGAGTTGGTTAACAATGCTGTGGAGGGCTCCGTCTCTCGCAAATCTTCCAACTCAAACAAGGCCTTGACACGGTTTAATGCTTCTTCCACGTTCGAAAGCGGTACTTCAGAAAAGTCTATGAGCACTACGCTGCTTGTTTTCGGCAAGATGCTCGCGAGCATATATGAAACTTCATTGAGTTGGAAGTATAATTTCCCCGAGGATCGACTGCGCATCAACACTGGTATCTGTGAAGCCTTCTCGTCAATACTAGAAGTAGCGTACGAGGTGGATGACGCACCAGATCTGAATGGGAAGCTGTCCAACACTATCGCACCGATCGCCAATTACATCACAGATCTTTACCTCACCACGTCTAAGAACGACCTTCCGACCAATCCTATACTTGCATCTCTATTGTCTGGAACAGACTTGAGCAAAAACACTACCCTGACGAGCTGGGTAGCGCTGTCAAAGCGCCAGACACAGGCAACATTGACATTTTCAGAACTTCTTGTACGCATTGCGATGCTCCTCGACAAACCCTGGACACATCTCGAACAGCAACTGTTTAAAGCTACACCGCTCTTGGCACGACTCTACGTGACAAGGGAGGCGTGGAAGTCCAAGGTCGTCTCGTTGCTCGAAACCTTGGTTCGTGGAGCTGTGCGCGTTACGGAAGATCAATCCCATGGAGAGGACGACACACCGCAGAAGCGCGAGCACTCTGAAGCTCCTTCGCTTCTCGGGCATCTAGGCCCTAGAACTGCGAAAAACTTCATGGTCGTCCTGTCTCAACTAGATGAACCATTGAGAATAGTCGACATTCAGGAGAGCGTCTGGAATTTGCTCACTGCAGTAGTAACCTGCAAGCAAAGGTGGTTCGCACTATATCTCCTGACTGGTAGTACCCCACGAGAGATGATGCGGACCAAGTCGAAGACTGCCACTCAGACTTCCACAGGCAAATCACTCCTGTCTCGAGCACTTGGTGCGCTTTCGCACCTGGATCTCCACATGTCAAATCCACCTTGGAAGTTGTGGATTGCTATGCTCGAATTCATCACTTCAGCACAAAACTACTGGTCGTGGGCTATGGGCGACCTGCGTCAGCGGAAAGAGTTCATTGGAAAGCTCATATCGTTCCTAAAATGGATGTCTCATCAACAACCACCAGTGGTTGACGACGCCATCACTCGTCGGTCACACGAGAACAAATTCACCTCTCTGGTTGCCGAGATCCTGGCTATGTATCTGCACACATCTCGACAAGCGGGGGACAGTTCAACGTTCAAAGAAGTTCTTGTAGGGCTTTCTTATCTCCAGGAAAATGCTTTGAAACTGCCCGAATACAACGTTGGTCTACATTCGAATCTGAGGAAGAACTTCGAACATAAATTTCCGGGGGTCCGACTTGCCAGCTTCAAGCACACAACGTTGTATCCTCAACCATATGGGCACCAATTTTTCTACGACGTCAACTACGCGACCCACCTGCTTGATCATGATAGACAATGGTCCGGCCCCAGTCTCGGCCAGGGTTTCAGGGCTGAGGTCGAGCGAGCCAACAGGAATCTTAGTCTCGTCGATTCCCAGGTTCAGCTTCTGCAAAGCTGGAGACTGCTTGCTTTGGAGCTCAGCCATTTCGCCACCAAAGACCCGCGTGTCACAGCTTGCCTGATCGACGTTATACAAGGTTGCATGAAGGCAAATGCAGATCTGAGTCTTCCCGAAGCTCTCTTTGGGCAGCTCGTGATCTTGCGAGCCGACCTCGCCTTTGCATTGCTCAAGAGGCTTGTAGAAAATCAAGTGCGCTCCGAAGAAGCGCGCCAACTGCTGGGCCCTGTTTGGGCCGCCATCCGCGCTGCGATACCAGACTTCGACGTTGTGTTTGAGAGCCAGGTGGTCGATTACTACCGGTCGCTACTGCGAATCCTCTACCTCACACTGCACTTCTACCTCATATCACTCTCCGACAAAGTCGATCCCAAGGAATCGGCTTTCCGCTCTAGCTTCCGTGGTACAATAATCCAGCCTAAGAACGAAGACGACGCTCCCATCAACATCTCCCTCCAGCTCCTCGACATCCTCTCCGACACCGTCGCAAAGGGGTTCCGTAGCCTCGTAACGCAACTCCACGCCAACCCGCAGTCCGTGTCGCCCTCCGACTTCGCGCTTCTCACAGCCTTGCTTCAACGCATCATCGCCATCCCCGAAATGGCGACTTCGCAAACCCAAATAGCGCTCTTGTTTGCTAACAGCAACACCGCGCGCTACGCTACGGCCCTCTTTTCCTGGTCCGACCAGCTCCTCGTCGACACCTCAGGCACCGGCCTCGACGACCCTCTCTACGGCGAACTCAGCACCCTCTTCCTCGTCACACTGTCCTCGCTCAAGAACCTCGCCGAGAACATGGCCGTCGAAGGCGTGCTTGCGCAACTCAACGCGTCGAATCTGATGGCTTACTTCCGCAAACCGGGCGGCATGGGCCCGTTCGATAAGCCCGTGCGCATGCATAGTATCTGGACGAAAGGGATCCTCCCACTTTGTCTGAATCTGCTAGTTGCGGTCGGCGCGCCCATCGCAGGCGAGATTTCTTCGTTCTTGAACGCGTTTCCGGAACAACTCGCTCGCTCTAGTAATGCGCTGAACGCCCGGAATCAGCCCCGCATCACGCTTAACCTCGCGACAGAGACGCACAGTCTTGTGCTGATCAGCACTATCATAGAAGACGTGCGCACAGCAGGAGTCAGTGTTGGTGTTCAACCGGGGGATGTGGCGCCCCTGGATTGGGATAGGGAGAACGTGAAGGAGGATGTGGAGGGCTGGGTCGGGAGTAGGGCGGCGCTGGAGGAGCGGTGTGTGGGTGGGGAGAAGGAGAGAGATAGATGCACGGAGGAGATTAGGGCCGCCGGGGTGATATTGGGCGTTGGCAAGGGTGGAAGCTGAGAAGGTAGACAATATTTGGGTTTTGTTCGTATTGCAGAGGGGAGGGAGGGAGTCGGCGGGGTTTCAAGTAGTGTTTGTATGCGTAATGCTTTCTGGTCTCGTTTTGATCTGATCACGTGGTGTTGAATCATTATGTGAGTTTGAGGTTTGAATGGATGTGGGTGTGGAGGGCGCAGCGCGAGACTTGTAACCAGGTTTGACGTTTCGATGGAAAGAGACGCCCGTAAAACTCCAGCTATGGAGAATGATGCAGTGGGGAACCCTGTTGGGAGCATGCAAGACTAAAGCCAAGTCTGGTCGTTGTAGTTGTGCCGCTGAAGATCGTTGGCAAACGCAAAGGCGAAGGCACAAAGCGGATTAATAGTAGTCATATCGCGCATGTTTTCAACAGCTTAGGTATTTTCAGCGAATATGATCTTATTTCCTATACGACATAGGAGGGTTGGGGGCCAACTCAGCTGGACGCGCATTGCACCTATAGACGAATGCCGCATAAGATTTGTGAAGAAAGGTAGTACGCCTCACCTAGATCTTCGGGAGAGCATACCGTTTGATATAGGAAGGCAGTTGTGACGTGGGTGTGATGGGCAGAAGCTAAACAGGATCAAGGTTAGCTAAAGGAAGTACTTTGCACATGAGTAGCTGCTTCATTGGAGTGTTTTGTTTTGCAAGGTGCTGCAGAGCGGGATCGGGAATAGCAATGATTGTGCGCACAACATTATGGTGGAGAGCTGAGTAATGAATTTTGGAGTATATCTAGCAGTGAGAAGGCGTGTTTTGGTCGATGGCATGTATCGTGTGTAGACTGTGGGAAATGGGAAATGCATGCGAAGCTAGAGGACTGTAAATTTGGAAGCATACTATCTGGTTATCTAACAGGGGTTCGTGGTCGGTTGATGTGTGAGAATCACGGAGTCTGTAAAAAGACGGGTGTGGGAAAGTAAATATTCTATTAATTCAAAGTCTATGGGAAAGGCTATCTTTGCGAGCTATCGCGGAAAAAACAAGGCAAAATAGCAACGTGAATGGACGAGGTGGTCTATCGAAGCAGCAGAAGAGCGAAGAAAACAGGAAAATGAGAAACGGTCCATCGAAGCGCAGGAAATACAATGCCAGTACAATCTGCAAGCTAGACAAAAACATTGTGGGTCAGGCCTAATTGTTGAAAGGCGAGGTCGAGAGGTAAGCCATCCAGACGAATAGCGTCCCGTAAATAAGAACGGAGATAGGCTCGTTGGAGATATGTTGAGGCGTTAAAGCTTGGCGTGACCTCGAGCGAGTTGTCCAGGTGGAAAGAAAATTGAAAACAAATACCGAAGGCGTATAGGTAGAAGCGCTCAAAAAAGCGAGTAAAAATCAATCCAAATCATTCACCACCAAATACCATCGTCGCTGAAGGTTGCACTTTCACATCCAGAATGTGCTCTGGTCGAAATCGGGGTGCCACGGGTTGAGTCGTTGCACTTCGCCCTGTGCAGGGTCCTTGTTGTAGTGCGGTCCCCAAATAGTGGTATCATTGGAAAGATTTGTCGTGCAAGTCGATTTCCAGTCCATCATCTCGTCGAAACTGCAGTTATCTGGCATGGTGAAGCTCGGTTCGGCTATCTCCTCGATCATCCAAAGTCTTAAATACACACGGCCACGCTCACACAGTCTGTCTGCGATGTAAGCAGGTGCGGCGTAAGATACGGCTTTCGTGGCACGACCAAAGGCGCAGCATAGCAACAGCGTGAGGCTATGGAGATCCATCGCGTTCTTGGGTGGCTGCAAAAGGTGGTAATGGGCTGATCTAGCGGTACCTTGAATTGCTTGGTGGGATTGCAAGAAGAAATTTGGCGGCGACGGATCCGTGACGACCTTGTCCACGAGAAGGCCTGGTTTCAGATTGCCGTTGATTCCATCTTTGGTGTTGTAGGTTTGCGACACGTCTGTTGGGAAGAATCGTGTGTTATGGCGTTTGCTGACAACGATAAAGATGACCTCGAGTGATCTGGATCACCTCCAAGAGACCCGTAGGCCTTTTTGATCTGAGGTATCTCGTATCGCTCACAGTCCCTGAACATTGACTCGCTGATGCCGTCGCGGTAGAATGTAATGCGTGAGAGGAAGAATTTATTGTTCCCAACCTTCTGTCAGTCCCTAATGCGTTCTTTAATCATGCTTTGGAAGTGGCTCTCGTCAATCAACTACAAAAAATTAGCATTATCATTAAAGCTGGGGTAATTGGTACGCACCTCCTTATTACCCGCTTGCAGTCTCATAGAGCCGAAGTACTTCATGAACTTATTGTCGACAGTACCAACGACGCACGCAATACTAGGAGCTCCAGCTCGTGATCCAGCGCCAGGGTGCGTGACGTCCGCTCCTAGTATGAGAGTCTGATTCCTTGATGTCGCCGAGCCTAAGATCTTGTTGAGGTCGTCGTCTTGTAAAGTCCAATTATCACCGCCGGCTTTCATGTTCACTTTCAGAGCAAGGTTCGCAAAGTACATGGCGCGTGCAAACTCCCCTCTTTGTTTTTCTGACTTCAGAGCATCAATACACATGGTGTGCTGACCTGCTACAATGTCACCCGCACGTTTGACAGTCGAATAAGCATCGAAATCTTTCTTTTTGAGTACCACAACGGTAAAGTCTTGCTTCTTGCAATTATTGAACTGAGCAGTAAGTGCTGTTTGTAGGTCCTCATCGCCCTGAATCTTGAAGGAGCCTCCCGTGTGCATGTCAATGGCGGGTATTGTATCGAGACGAATATTCTGCTTTTGTAGCTCATTTATAAGTTCTTTACGGATTTCTTGACAACGCTTGGCTGACCAAAATCCTCCCGACTCGAAGAAATGCACTCTGTTAATAGCTTGAGGGTTCACTAGCCGCGCGTGCTGGAAATTCCATGATCCCTTAACTTCATCAACGTGCACATCTTTGTATTTGCCTCCCACCCGGTCAGGGGTGGAAAATCTCAAGTGCGAAAATGGCAGGGTTTTTTGCCAAAAGAGTGATCAGTCGTTGACCGAGGATCAGCTCCGAGTTTGTTCCACCAGCAGCCAGTGCCTGTGTGTAAAAGTTAGCACGGACTTTCAAGACATACATCTCAACGTACTGTGACCGCTGGATCCTTCACAATCCCCAGCTTTTTGAGACCTTCTTCCTGGATCAGGCCAATGTTGTGCGCAGGTAGTCTCTTAGCGATGGACATCATTTTCGAAGTCTGCTCAGTCGACATCGGCACTCGCAAGGGCTGAAATGGTACAATCTCTAACTGTCTAGCTGGAATCTAGATAGGGCGCCCCGCTTTGCCAACGTCCACGCACAGCTTGTCGTCAGCAATCCATTTAGAAATGTTGATCTTCACATCTGATAGAGTTGTTAGTTCTGATGCCCGGAGACGCATATTTAACTAGTCAGAATTACCTTTTAAGTAGTAGTCCTGAACTGTCCGACCTTTTGTGTCGTTTTCATCAACAAAAAACTTCTGATCTTGTGCAGGCAGACCGAATCTCCTGAACTGTTTGCAGCGCGCTACTGCGGAGTTCGGGTCGAGACCCTCATCGTGTATCTTCCTCGTGTATCTTCCTCGTGTATCTAATCCGAACTGAAACATTCCTAAGCATCTTCTGCACATCTCGCTGGGTGCCCTGGAAGCCTCTCTGCTCCTTGAGAAAATCAGACACTCGGATGGACGGTAGAAATACAGTAGTGGTAGTGTTCACGTTGAGAAGAGCACCAGAGGCAGCGGGTCGGACGGAATAGTAGTATCCCCTTCTGGCGAATAGCCCGACCATTGGGCTGTATCCTCCCTTGAGATAGAACTTGTTAGCACTAACCTGAAGCAGATTCTGCGGCAAGCCATCTGCGACCTTAAGATCGTTTGTTCGAGCAGCTTGCGCTACGAAAGCATTGATAGCTCGCAATTGCTGATCTACATCTGCAATATGGCTAACTTTTAGCTCATCTTTGATATTGGTCGAGCATCTAGATGATTCAAATGCGATATCGGCGCGCATCCTGTTGGTCTCTCGCTCACTGATTTGAATGTACCTGAAGGTAGGCGTCGTGTAATCCCACCTTGGCTCATTACCCGAGTGATCGGCAATTTGGAAAGGAGAGCTACACCACAAATTTTTGAAATTCGTTGCCCAGTTTGAAGCTTGTGGGTCGAGACCGAGATGTCCGCTTTCGAGCAAAGCTTCAAAGGCGCCACCAATCTCTTTCTTCTTGTGGTACTCTATGCTCTTGCTGTCATCTTTCGAGTGGGGACTGTAGAACCGTAGCGAGTAGACGTACAAATCTTTCGGAGCCTTTTCCACTTGGACGTAGTTCGCAATGAGGCTGAATTCACCAGCACCGGGAGGAGCTCCCAATAGTTTGGTATTAGTGGAAAACAACCCACCATCCGTATTGAGTTTAGGTTCGTACGTCTTTTTGACCTGGCCAGCGTAGATGGAGAACAATATCCCGATTTCCGGTTGTTTGAGTTCCTTGTACCACTTTTCTGCCTATTGGCGTGTTTCTAAGGTCAGTTTGGTCATTTCCTTCTCGTGATCGGCCTTTTTTTCTTGATCTTCGCTATTTGATTGTTGGCAAGTTTCCCCTTCTTTGCCTGTTCTTCAGGAACTTCGATTTTCTTGATTATCTTGACAAGGTTCAAAACGTTCCTTGGATTCGGCATATTGTTCCAGCAGTCATCGAAGTTGGCTTTGCACTTGGCAGTACCATGTTCGTATGCTTTAGCAACTGCTGGGTCTTGTTCTTTGTCTGCTTCAGCATCTTGTCCTTGAGTAGTCTCGGCGGCTGATTTCTCGGGATGGCATCTCGCGCAGGGGATCTTGTTACTTTCGAATGCTGCTTCGAAAGCATTCTCAAATTTGTCTCTGAGCAGCGGATACTTCTTTTCAGACATACTGGGGGGAAGTGTTTGACGCTACAGTTTAGGTAAATCGACTGTGACAAGGGTACCAAAAGTTGACCAGAAAGTAACTTTGCTGCTCCAACCGATGGATGCTGATGTTGAGAATCGAAACAGACAGCGAGCAGGGACGGTATATATACACCCTGAAAGACACTTTAAATCCGCAGCAATTGACTTGTTGAGTTGATCAAGCTATTTCCAGGATGCCTTTTGCGAGTAAAGTCCCCGCAACTAACTGTACCCCGGATATGGATACTGACCCGATGGAAAACTGTAAAATAGCTGCTTCAACCCAGGAAACGTACGATTGTAGGTTTGCAAGCGCCACTCGAAAAAACTTGTTTGACCAACGAAAATCTAGGAAATTGTCATGATCCCATGGCGACAACCATACACTAATTATATTGCGTCCCAATGGCAAAGAAAATCAGCGGCTTTAGGCGCAAATTGCTATGCGCAACCTGCATTGATGTTGGTACTGTTGTGCTGACACTTAGGCGTTTGGACGAGATTGCTCAGCTGCTTCAAGCAAGATAAGCCGGTTTTCGGATCAAGCGTGTTGGGCTTGCTCAAGCAGCTGGAGAAGATCAAGCGGTTCCCTTTCTTCGGCAATTGTTGAGGCCTCCGGACGTGTTTGTATCTAGCCTTGGCGCTTGTTGTGCGGATGAGGGAGCGCTGAGGACAGAGTGGATCGAAGACAGGTACCCTGTGCGACATGCCAGATCGCTCGGAGCAGATACCAAAATGCAAAGGCCTTAAGGGAATTCCTACACCAGATCTTATTAGCAAGAGCACTTCATGCGTGAAAAAAGGTAGGAGCAGCTTACTTTGGAAGCTTGTCACTGTTGTTCAGTTGGAATATCAACTGCAGGTCTCGTTTCACATTATCAATATAAATACTACTATTTCGTGACTGAGCATTACAGGTTTCCGGGCCTTGCAGGTGCACATCACTGCGAAGCATCGGCATTTCCATTCGTATCGTGCCTTGACAACCCCCTCTCCAGTTCCTCTCGCTCTTCAACCGTCAGATCGCTCTTCGCCTTCCCAATCTTCACACCAACAAACATGATTAACAGCCCCGCTCCTGCAAGGGAAACTGACATCTGGAAAGCAACCTTGTAGCTCTGTCTCTGTCCTCGATCCGCTGTCTGCGTCACCGCTAAGTCTGCGAAGCCCAAAAAGAACGATATGCCGAGGAAGAGGATCGAATTGATGAATGCGCCAGCGAGACCTTGCCGTGCGCGTGGCATCGAAGTAGTGATGAAGATATTGGAGACGTTGTATGTGACGTCGATTCCGAGAGTGGCGCAGATCATCGCAGGAAAGATGTATGCCCAGTAATTGGGATTTTCGGGAAGAATAACGAAGAGGAGGACGGAGATCACGTATGAAGTACCGCTGATCAAGAGAAGACTACAGCATGTCAGCAAAGTCCAGAAGCTGCGAGTGGGTAAGAACCTACATTCTACCAGGGAGTATGTGCAGTACGAAACCTCCGATGGTCGCGAGTATGAGGCCGCCAATGCACATTGGAGCAAACCAGGCGCTTGTAAGTAGGGGACTGGCACCTAGGACTTCTTCGATGCTGCAACATTGTCAGTGAGGTGATGACGAGAGGTAGTCGACGTCGGACACTTACTAGAAGCTCGCATAGAAGAGGAAAATACCGAACACGCCGTATTGGAAGAACAGTGCGATAGTCAGCGCCTTCATACCCTTGACGTTAAACATGTCACCCGGAATCAAAGGCTGATCAACAATCCATCCTTCTAGGTAGATGAACATGCCTACGAACAGCCAGCCCAGCACGAACGTGACTGGAATGTATGGTGTTGCCCAACCGTTCGGTGCATGTGAGCCATCCGTGATGGCGAAAACCAGGAGAACGAGACCAGGCACAATGGTGCATGTGCCCCACCAATCCATCTTAGGCTGGATCTTTTGATGTTCCTTTGTGTGGCGCGGAACACAGAGGAAAGAAGCCACGGCAACGATGGCTAGCATTATGGTGCCGGAGTAGAAGTACCATGCCCAGGTCATCAATTGCGCCGCAAGGCCGGCGAAGAAAATCCCAGCGAAGAAGCCGACTGGGGCGAAAGCTCCATAGAGAGAGAAAACGAGGTTCTTCCGAGGCCCGGGTCGGTACTGTAGTGGTGTTAGGTTGGAAATATTGGAGATAGGCCTATTATACTTACTATACTCCCGAGTAGCATAATGCCGGAAGGCAAGAAAGCTGCCGGTCCAAAGCCTTGTAATGCTCGACAGAAGATGAGCATAATGTAGTTCTGGCTGAATCCCGCAATCAAAGACCAGATGACGAACCACGCCAGGCCGACAGAGAATACAATGTATCCCCCGAATATGTCAGCCAGGCGTCCGGCAGGCAGAAGAAACGCACCAGTAACGAGTGAAAAGACACTTGCCGGCCATGTTTCTGCCTGGGATGGGATGTCGAATGCTTCAGATAATGCGGGCAATAGAACGTTGAACCCAGAGACGAAGTATTCGGCGACGAACATGGATCCCAGAAGGGAAAAGCAGAATCCCAACTCGACCCATATCGAATTGAATGCGGCTGGTCGTTCTCGTCCTAGTCTTTCGATCTCGGAGGGTGTATATGAGCCTCCTCCTGATGTTGATGGTGCAGTCTCTACATCTTCTGGAGCCGTCATGTTGCAGACGACGATGGCGAGTCGAATTTGGAAAACTCTATTTTGTGAAGGAGGTACAGAATCAATATGATGAAATCGAACATGAAAATTATGGTTCCTCTGAGCTCACACACTCTTCAGGTCCGCTGTTCGTTTTTGAAGACCAACATCGGGTCCCGTAAGCCCCGTAGAGAGCATCTTGCTGAAAAGCTTCTTTCGATTTATCACCCATAGCGCAGGTAGGCGTGCGGCGTGCATCATGCGTTTTCCGTGACGTACAAACAACATTGAATCGCCATGTGGCCTGGATGGGAACGATGAGGCTTGGCTGCCTGTTCGAGTTAGCGTACATGCTGCTAGTGCGAAGCTGAAAAGACAGGCTTGCCTCAAAATGGCAAAGAAAGTTGCTGACGTAAATGCTGCAAAGCAACGTGGGATGATCGACATAGCGCCAGTGGGCTATCGCGCTGCCGAACACCCAGGTCGAGTTTTCGCATTGACCTCTCGACGTCCTACCCGATCTGTTGTAGTCATGTGTGAGCTTAACGGACTTGAGTCACCGTTGAGGTACATCCTTCTGCTACCCGCAGGCTATAAGCGTCACTAGGGAGTAACCAAATTAAGAAGATACTCGACAAACCCCGCATAACTCTTACATAATGCTACCCTCCGACCTTACGCTTCCCACAAAAGCCTGCCACAACTGCAGGAAGCGCCGTTGGAAATGTGATCGGTCACTGCCAGTTTGCCACAAATGCATGTCCTCAGGAGCGGAGTGCCTTGGCTATGGCAAGCTATTCGTGTGGAACCAGGGGGTCGCGAGCCGAGGGAAGATGATGGGGAAGACATTTGAAAGCAAATTGAAAACGAAACAAGGAGGTGAAACTACGCGAAAAGCAGTCAAATCGAAGGAAAATCAGCTATCGCAGCAGTCTGAAGGTCCGCGGAATGGAGAGCTTCCGGAGAACACCGTTGAAGTCGAAGAAATTCCCCGACAGCAGACGAACGACATGGCACTCTCGACCACCCTTATTGATCCGCTCTACCAGGATCTGAGCCCGAACTCGCGGTACTACCTTTACCATTTTGTGACTCAAATCTGCATGGATTTAGTCATATACGATGGAGGACCAGGTCACAATCCATTTCGTGATCTTGTGCCTGCCACTACTGCGTTCCCCACACTGCTGCACATCATCTTGGCTGGCTCCGCCCACCATGTTTTCAACATTTCACGGGATCCTATTACTCCGTCAACATATCAGCCCGAGAAAAGGCCATGTCTTGTGCAGTATTACCAAGCGGTCAGTCGGTTTGGTGGGCCAATGAAGACTTCTTACGCGGATGCCCTGCTGGCAAAGCAACAGGCGCTTTCCTTCATGGCGAAATCGGTGGCGTCGGTTACGCCCGCAAACATTGACGTGATACTGGCTGCCATATTGATGTTCATCAACTACGATCTAATAGAGTCCGGTCGAGATAAGTGGCGGGTTCACATTGAAGGCGCCCGCGAATTAATTGCGCGCCTCGATACTCCTCCCTACCTGCAAGAGCCGATGAGCAAATTGCGACTGGCTGTTTTGGCAGACTTCCTTGTCTTTTTCGTTATTGGCGCTACATTTACGTTCGCCACCTCGCGCGTGCTAATACCGGAGTCAATCGACCTGGATCCTATTTTGAAATATGCCGAGACAAACAATTACTTGTCACTGCCCGGACCATTGCTACGCATAATGGTGGAGTCTTTCAAGCTGGACGACACGCGCGAAGACGCTTCAGAAGATATACCAGTTCATGTCCAAGATGAGATTGGCGAGCTGCTGAAAGCAGCTCTAGACTTCGACCCTGCGGTTCGTACAATCTCAGAACAGATGGATGAGTTTTTCACTGATTAGCAATAGGACTGGGTAGCGACCTTCGAGCCCGCTGGCCCAATCGACAATCTCGATCATCGTTTACACATCGCCTCAGCGCACCGTGCCGCTGTCTGCATATACCTCGCTCGCGCGTTACCATACACCAATCCACTCATCGACCCCAACAGTGGCAGCGCTCTGCTCAATCTTACAGATCTCGCCGATGAGATCCTGCACCAAGTCTCTTACCTTAAGCCAGGGGATACGCTCTACAAGTCGATCAGCTGGCCGTTGTTCCTTGCCGGTGCCGAATGTGAAGGCGTCGCTCGTCGCGTTTGGATCATGGACAAACTAGACGAGTTCTATGAACTGTTATATTGGGGCTACGTGCACACCGCGAAGAAAATCCTGGAGATTATTTGGAGTTGCAAAGACAAATACGGTGCCAACACCTCATGCTGGATCAGCGACATCAAAGAGCTCGGGTATGAGATCTTGATTGCCTGACGCTACTTCGAACTCGAAAGCATGTTCTTTGCGGCAGAAAATTATGGGTTCTTCAACGAGCGTGCGAGCGGACTGTGGATAGATAGAATCGCAAAGAGAACGGAACAACATTAGTCCAGGTGCCCAACAACTCCAGGGCCTATGGACCATCACGTGATTCCATACGCGCGGCACCGGTCCGGCGTTTCAGACTCGCCGTCAATCTGCAATGCCTTATCGGCAAGGCGAGCGTTTCCGTCTTCTCGACCTTCCATGGGGCTCCCTTCCCCAGCCAGGTATTCTTAGCAGAGATATTGGTACCTTTACCGCTCTACTCCGGCTTCGTTGTCGGCCAAGCGAACAGTGTGGATCCGAAGTGCGAAGTGCCAATTGAGGTTTTCGAATGTTAAACAACCGTCGCCAACGAAGCAGTTCCTGTTCCTGAATACTGAAACAGTACCTTGGGTGCCCGAGGGTTCGCAACTGCGCGTCAGATTTGAGCGACGTGCGCGTACTGTGCTGACGCGCGTGCCGCCCCGGTTCGCGTGCCGCCCCACCAACCCCAGAACACCAGACAAGACACCAACTTTGACGCGTTGCATCTCAACAATCACAGCAGCTATAGAGGCCGCACTTAGAGTAATTAAATACGCTAAACTAAAAGAATAACCTTCGTATAAGGTAATTACTAAGTAGTATAGTATATTAAGATCTACGTTAGCCTAAAGATACTAAGGCTATTAAGCCCTGCAGGAAGCTAAAAACACCTCCTAAAAGAAACTTAATCTACATTAAGAAGCTAAGCTTATATAGTATATTAAAGATTTATCCCTAAAAGGGCTACCTCTAATAAGAGAGATAATATAAAATTACGCGTCTTTAATTACTAAAAAGTTTATAAGTTAGGCCTAGGTAACGCGCTTCTTACACCGAAACGGTGAAGATCTTATCTATAAATAGACTAAAGGAATAGACTCTAATCGCTATAAAGCTAACTCTAAAACTAAGTACGAGGCGTACTTTAATCTGCTACACCTAAAGATAGAAGAGTACAATATACTATCGTGTAATACCTATAATATAGACAAAAAGGGCTTCTTAATTAGCGTTATAGGACGCTCTAAACGCGTCTTTAGTTAAGTAGCTTAAGAGAGAGGAGAGATAAAAGATTTACTATAAGATAGCTTACGTAAGTAGTTAACTATATTAGTAGCTATTTACGCTAATAGAAGCGCTCTCCTACCTACTCTTCTCTTCTTAGGAGTATCTAGGTTACTATAGTTAACTTAGGTAGCTAGTATTAAAGCTAGCAAGCACGACGTCTTTATTAGCTTAACTTTATTAGGCTAGATAAATAATAACACTAGTTTAGCGTAATTAGAGTAGGTTTTTAACCGCTATATAAAGTAAAAAGCGCGCTAAGGGAAAGACTAGCGTCTCCTTATACTTAATAGCTATAATAGTTACCTAATAATAGAGTTTCTTGAGTACTATAACTCTTATTATATACTACTAGCTATGTTTCCTCCCTACTCTACCTATACGTTTTAGCTACTTAACGTTATTTACTTTAAACCTCTCTCTAGCTCTTACACTAAGGTCCTTACTAATTACCTCTAAAAGAGCTAAGGGATAGTGCTTATTATAAAGAAGGACTTCTTTCTACTATTTTAGAGTGCCTAGACGTCCTTCTTTAAGGCAGAGATTATCCTAAAGTCCTTTAAAGCTACTAGTATATAGCCTAAAGACCGTATAGTTATACTTAAACGCTTCGCTAATAATTAAGAGGAGCTAGATAAAGCAGCTCTAGAGGCTCTTAAAGAGGCTAAATAGAGTTATTTAAACCGTCTTATATAGTCTATAGTAGAGGATATTACCACTAAGGAGTTAAAGGCGCTCTTCTAAATACTTTACTATCTTTAAGTATAAAATTAACTACTTTAATATAAAAATAAGGGCTTAAGCGTCGCTCTTAACACTAAGAAGCGTTATAAGAAGCGTGGCAGATCTCTTAATTTATAGTAGAGGCAAGAGTACTATAGTAGTATAGTACTCTAGTCTCCTTATAAGATTAGAGAGGCACGTGCACGCGAGAGAGTAAATAAAAAACTCTAATATAAGAAGGAGCTTATAAAAGCTAATTAGAAGGAACTTTAAAAGTCTTCTAAGCTACTTAAAGAGAAAAAGAAGGAGGAGAAGCGTATAAAAAAAGAGAGAGCTAAAGTAGAGAGAGATTAAATAAAGGCTAAATAGGAGGCTACGCGCGAGGCAAAAAAAGTAGCTTAAAATATAAAGAAAGTATTTTAAACTTTGTAAAAAGGTAAGCGTAAAGCCTTAAAAAGTCCTCCTTTAAAATCTAAGCCTAAGAGACGCGCTAGTAGTAGTGTAGCTCTAAAGGAGTCCCTAGAAGCTACACTAGCCGCCCTACTAAAAGTTAACTCTCGCGGCCGCACAATTACTCTCCTAAGCAAATATAAGTAGTAAATAGCAATCGCGAGCATATTACAAGTCTCTCCACCAAAAAATCTCGTAATAATAGCTATTTTGTGGCTCTCTGCAGCCTCATCTTTGTAGTGATGGGCATGTTGTTAGTGGGGCGGCACGCGAACCGGGGCGGCACGCGCGTCAGCACAGTACTGCTCCACCTCAAGGTTCGGTTCTCTCCACGGCTGAAGTGGGTGTTAAAAGACTACGGTATAGGTTGAGATAGCTTGCCAATGCAAGTTCTCGCAATGAGTTGCAACCGAATTGTTGTGCGGGTGGATAGCTGGTGACGTGGGTGGCTAGACCCCAACGGGAGAGGTGCAAAGCCCAGGATAAGCGCTGCCGAGGCACTGTGCCTCTTGAGTGCCGTCCATCACAATGCAAGACGGTTCAATATCACAAATTTCTCACAACGCTCGCATGGCCTGAATAGTGCATTCATCCGAGGGAAGTCTAATGATCGGTCGCGCGGCTATGACAAACCGAGAACCCGCTCCCGTCGTCCTCATTGCACAGCCACACTTCCCGCGAGGACAGGCAAGATGCATGCACACGCGCTTCTCTTTCTCCAGATCGCTGTCCAGGCCTACGCGCCTAACCAGATCCCCCTTCGAACGTCCGACCCTTCCATCCAGGGACCTAACGTTCACTTGAAACCGCGTCCCCCACCGCAAGTCCCGCTAAATTTAGCGCTCAAGTGAGACCTCCTTTGCTTCTGTAGTCCAGCATACCATGTATCAACGACCCCACTTTCCTCACATCATACTCTCTTTTCTCCTTTGCTGGTACATCCTTAGATGAGAGGAGTGAGGGCGAGTCAAACCACAATGGTCGTGACTGTCGAAGCAGGCGTATCCACGGGAATCTGCGTGGGGCACCTAGACGTTTCAACCCATATAAACACTGTCAAAGCCAGATCCTGCAGCGCTGGAAAGGGTTATGATGGTATAGTGCAGCGTCTTGTCGCTCTTTCCTGGCTTTCTGTCTTTGTGTCCTTCCATCATATACCCGTCGTACTTTCTAATGCTACTTTCTTTCAAACGCGAATCCAGCATGTATCCTTCAGCATTCTTACAGACACTCTTAATAACTGCTTCTTTCGCATCTAACACCTTTGCGCAAAGCCAGCTGCCACTGAGCGACGTCACCGACCCCACGAAACGAGCCGAAATCGCGCTTTCCGCGCTTCAGATTTGGTATAATGCTGGCACTGGATTATGGAGCACGACGGGATGGTGGAATTCAGCAAACGTCATGACAATTGTCGCAAACCTAGCTAAAGTGGATAATAACCCGCAACTACAGAGCTTGTATGGCACCCGCATGTACAAAAATCGACTACCTCTGCTAACTCCACCAGAGCGCCACGTATCTTCGCAAACACGCTCTTACAAGCCCCAGCGCAAAATCCACAGCCCGGCGTAGAAGGCAACCCCCTCAGAAAACGAGATAATACCAACGAAACGTTCACACTTTTTAACTCGACCGTTTTAGAAACAGGCTACAATAAAATCCTCGACAACGAAGACGAGCTTACAACAATATACCCTGAAAATTGGAACACGCCGACCGGAAAATACATCGACATAACCCAGCTACCCATCTACAAAACCTCTGAACGAGCATCTGTCGCCGTTGCCGCCGCGAACGCTAACGACTGGCTCGACGGCTTCTACGACGACGACCTCTGGTGGGCGCTCGCCTGGATCGCTGCCTACGACGTCACACAAGAAGACCCCTACCTTACGCTTGCAGAAAACATCTTCGCGGCTGTCGCGACGGCATGGGGTACGAACTGCGGGGACGGAGGCATATACTGGAGCTGGCAAAAAGACTACGTCAACGCGATCCCAAATGAGCTTTTCCTATCCACTGCCGCGCACCTGGCGAATCGTGCGGAGGACAAGCAGACGTATGTGGAATGGGCACAAAGAGAGCTTGAGTGGTTCATGGGTACCGGGATGATTAATGAGCGGGGGACGATAAATGATGGGTTGACGAGCGACTGTAAAAATAATAATTTGGTGAGTACTTCGCAGAATCCTAAACGCGGATCTGTGTCACTGATGTTGTCTAGACTACGTGGTCGTACAACCAAGGCGTCATCCTCGGTGGTCTGGTCGAGTTGAATCGCGCGTCTCCCGACGAATCGTACCTCACTCTAGCGGCTAGGATTGCGAAAGCCGCCATCGAGGAGCTGTCTGACGAGAATGGCGTCATTCATGACAAGTGCGGGCCGTATTGTGGTGCCGACGGTTCACAATTCAAGGGAATTTTTGCACGCAATCTGCAGATGCTGCATGTTGCTGCACCCGACGAAGCTTATGTGAAATGCATACAAGCGAACGCGGACAGTGTCTGGAGGAACGACAGGGATGAAGGAAATATGCTGAGCATCGACTGGGCTGGACCGTTTGTCAATCCGGCAAATGCGAGTACGCATTCGAGCGCGATGGAGGCGCTCGTTGCTGCTATCACGGTGAGATGATTGAAGAGCGGGACGCGACAATAATGTTGTGAGGGGGAGTCCAGTCACTGTGTTTCGGCGGCCTAATCGTTAATGATACCCATTTATGTTTCTCTTCATGTTCTTCTAGGGCACAAGCATCCATCGTACGAAGAGAGAATAGATCTCCAGCACGTCCGATCCCAAAACTCAAACGAACTTAGAATGATCCGTGGCCAAAGATAGTATAAGCCAAGACGACGTGAACTCCCCTTCCAGTGCTTTACGTCCACGCCGCGTCCGTACCGCGCACCGTACAACCGCTTACTCAGTCCTGTGTCTATATCGATGCCAGGTGACTGACAAACATTCCATCTCAGGACCTATCCTGGCCGACGCGGTACGAAACCATCCAACAGCGAGGCTGGCCGCTGATGTGAGGCTGCCTCAGCCGCGAGGCCACGATCACGACCCAGGCCACAGGACCACGCGGTACGCACGTGGATTACCACTGTGGCGCCCGTTTCGGAGATCCGACTGGCGCTGGCTTGAAACATGACGAGTGACGTCCGTGCAAGTTGACGAAAAGCTACCGCTTTCGTGTAGACTAGCTGTATCTGGTGCTTACAATATCATGGTTGGCGGTTGTGAGACACCAAGGAGCGAGAGTACATATGAACGGCGTTAAAGCGGGTGGACCAAGGCGTGGTATGAGTTTTGTCACGCCTGAATTTGCCCGATCCGGAGCCTGGTGTCGACATTCGGCATCGGCGAAACGCAGGAACGGACAGTGGAGGCGAGCAAGTGCGAGGGATGGGCGATGGATGCTGTGTCGCTTTCTCTGTTTGTCGATCGATAACAGTGATGCGAGGGCTGTAGCCTCGTTGGGGCGACAATGCGAGGCTTGGGGCGGAATCTACGGGTAAAGACAGATCCTTATTACTTTAGTGACACCCTAGCGGCATTTGCGGCGGGTATTGCGTATGGTGTGCGCGAGGCTTGCTGGTTGGGATCTTTGGGGGCCAAACCGGAACTCGTTTAGGATGCGATCTATCCGGTAGCAGGCGTGCCACCCTGTCGCACGGATAGTATTGGATGTTGAAACAATCAATGAAGTTGTATCTTTTGCTGTAAGGAGGAAACATGGTGCAGCTGCGGCGCATGTTGGCGAGTGCAGCAAATGCTAAGATCAAAAAGGTGACGGCATCTCCGTCTGAGCAGAACCGCGACGCTGCAGAAAAGGAGAGTGACCATAAGCTTCTAAAAACCTTTAGCACGAGTGTTGAGCGTTTTGCTGGCATATGACTTGATCGAAGATGCCAGCAATGAGCTTGTCAACAAGCAGTAGGTCCAAGCGCAGGGGCACAGTCGCGGCTCTGACACAGCTACGGATGCATTCCAGTGGCGTGTGGCGTCAAACTGTCGGTAGGGTGGGGTGTCGTGTGTTCTTGCTGCGCTGAGAATAGTGTACGAGATCTCCAGCCAGGATGTAACGATGCGGCTCAGCTGCAGTTGTTCAGTGCGTTATTGATCAACCATTGGCAATACTTCTACGGGCCCAAATAAAGGCGTTCGTTCAGTTCTTGACACAGTCGTCGAGGAACTGGAGCAGTCATTGCAAGTGAAACTGTGATGGCCTCGTGGATCTGGCATGTCATCATTAGGAATGGCGGCGGCTGCGCTAGAGGCAACGTGCGAGCGCGGTTCCGCTACAGATTTGACTGCCAAGCAAGGGGCGGTGACAGAAAATTGTGAATAGTTCAGTTCGACTCGAAGATAGGGACGAGTTTTCTCCGTAGTCGTCGTGAAGGAGTGGAGGAGGAGTGTCGCCGACGTTCCTTCTCGCAGGAAGTAACGCGCGCTAGCGCGCTCCCACGGACCACGCAGGCATCATTCACTCCATCTGGGGATCCCATTCGGCCGACACTTCCACCGAGCGACACTTGCAACAGCATTGATGCCATCTAGTCTCAGTACGGCGCGTTGGGCTCACGACATGAAAAGCAGAAGCACTGACTGCCGGCGTGGGCGGACTGAGCGATGGGTTTGCCGCACAGCCACACCGTTGCTGTAGCGTGCCTCCCCGTACTTGCGACTCGTAAGCCACGGCTACCACTCCTTCAGCTTTCGCATAAAGCACCTGGCACTATTGCCGAGTTGGAAATGTTGGGGTCGTAATCTTGCATCATTGTGCCGATTTCTCGTTTCTTACTCCTGTCGCTTCTGCATTCGCCGTATATATTGTCATTCGCTCCCTTTTTCGCAGGTTTCCTTCAGCATGTCATATTGGGGCACAGTCATGGAGTCCACTACTAATGTTCAGTATGGCAAACGATTAATGCCCGTTATGATTGATGAAATCTCTGCTAAAGAGCCGAACCGCATTTGCTTCTCTTTTCCACGGTCAATTGACTTGAGAGCGGGCTTTCATGACATGACATTCCAAACTGTAA
The DNA here is from genome assembly GCA_010015655.1 of Bimuria novae-zelandiae CBS 107.79. Taxonomy (NCBI): domain Eukaryota; kingdom Fungi; phylum Ascomycota; class Dothideomycetes; order Pleosporales; family Didymosphaeriaceae; genus Bimuria; species Bimuria novae-zelandiae. The sequence continues at coordinate 218,250 of ML976753.1, forward strand.
GTTACCCAGGAAGGATTTGGAACGACCCTAGCAGAGACTTACAACTCCTAGTTCGCCAATTCTATCAACAAAACGGCTCGGTTTATCGAAAGGGAAATTGGCAGGAGCTCAATGTTCGAGACCGTCATGTACATAGGACATCCAGATGTGAGATACTTCATTGTCTTGCTAGCTTTGTAAGTGTTCTTCCGCTCCTCCAAGTTCCCAGCGTTTGCTACCTCATGTTCATGAAACAGTTACTGATCGCGCCACAGAATAAAGACAGGACACAAGGTATGCGCTGATCAGCCTGCAGCCGTCGCACGCCGTTCATGGTACGCTTGTCTGACCGATCATAGGTGCTCTTTAGCTCCCATCGAAATAGCGTAGCCGGTCACGCAGACCTGATAAGACGGACCGATTGCACGATCCTTCTGTATACGACTGGATTCCCGGTAACGGGAATCCTCGAGGCGACAAGGATGGTTGGTCTTGATGACATCGAACACTGGATGATTCCACTGACCACCTTTTAGGAGTCGTTATGCATGCCAGAACTCGACTACCTGCTCGACGATTCCATATATACCAAGCCCTACCCGTACAATAAGACCTTTGACCAAGCGATGCATCACCCATGCATGGTGATACATACATCAGGGTCAACGGGCATGCCAAAGCCAGTGGTTTGGACGCACTGGCAATTTGCAACAGTCGATGCGCAGCGCACTATCCCATGCCTTGATGGACGTCCGACCATGTACGGAACAGTACTGGACAATGCTAAGAGGTGTTACACCGGGCTACCGATCTTTCACGGTGCTGGCATCGCATCGTCACTGGGTGCAGTATTGTTTAACGGTGTTACAATGGTGCTAGGACCCCCTGGAATACCTACCGCTAGTGTCTTCCAACAAATGATAGACTACGGGCACATCGATACCGCTGATCTACTGCCGGTCACACTCGAGGATATCGCCAGTTCTTCGACAGTCTTGACAAAGCTCCAGCGGCTGAAGTTCATCAGATATGTTGGCGGCAAGTACACAATTAAACCAGAAAAAGTTGCGCGACTAACAAAGCCACAGGTGCTCTTTCCAAACAAGCAGGTGATATCATATCCCAACATACCCATCTCTACACCATCATTGCGAGTACCGAAAGCGGCACACTCGTTCAGCACGCAACCGACCGCTCTGACTGGCAGTCCGTCTGCCTCAACCCCACCTACAACGGCATCGAGTGGCGTCCACGAGGCGCTTTGTATGAGCTCGTCTTCAAGCGCACTCCCGAACTCGCAGACCTACAAGGCATCTTCAAGACCTCCCCGCGCCTACAAGAATGCTCCATGTCCGATCTCTACTCCAAGCACCCTACCAAGCCACACCACTGGAAGCATGAAGGGCGCATAGATGATATGATCGTCTTTCGCAACGGGTGGAACTTCAACCCTATCAGGCACGAGACAATGATTGGCGAGCATGCGTTGATGCAGCATTGCATGCTCATGGGCACCGGGAGGGATATACCTGCTGCCATCATCGAGCTGAGACCAGACATCGACGCTGAACAGGAGGGGATCAGGAAAGCGGTTCTAGCTGAGTTGGCACCGAAGATTGAGGAAGCGAATAGCTTCGCTGACTCAACGGGCCAGCTACGCAAGGATGCGATCATATTTGCGAAGCGGGAGAAGCCGTTCGCAGTAGGGGTGAAAGGCACGGTGCAGAGGAAAGCTACGGCTGCGCTGTATGAGCGCGAGATTGAGGAGCTATACGCGAACCTCAGGGACAATAATCGAGTTACAGTATGAACCTAGGCAGTAGGGAAGCAGACACAACACCTTTTAGCGACGGCCACAACAATCATATAATATGCATCACCCTCCTTTCATATCTCTTTCTCTCGCAACCCCTCCTCATCCCTTCCTTCCCTGTCATCGTCCTGATTGTTAAATCTTCTCAA
>ML976753.1:220515-267146 GCA_010015655.1 Bimuria novae-zelandiae CBS 107.79
GATGGAGAGTTTGTGGAGGGACGTCATGGTGGTGGCCGGCGAGGAGAGGTGAGATTGGTCGTTGAGGGCGTTGTGGGTCGTTGTGCTGTTATTTAGAGGAGTTTGAGAGGACAGGCGAGTCGTGGTTGCTGGGGCGTTTGCCGTGGAATAGAACAACCCTGGAGGACAGAACGAGTTATGGCTGCTGGGTATTTGGCCGGGACCTGGTCCAGCTGTGAAGAACGAAGCAATCGAGCCCAATGCTTTGTCTTTGACTCTCCTCTGAATCCGCCTAGACGGTCGTTCTTGTACTCACTGCCTCACTCTGATGTCCGCCTTTGTTCTAGTGCCGGGCGTATAGTAAATAATATCTCCAGTCAGTCCACAAGCTATCGTATAACCTAACACATAAGCTTTGCAAGCCTCCCCGTGCCGTTTTGAGCGGGCGGTAGCTTATACCAACTTCTACAGCATAATTATGCAATATCAAGCTTTATGTCACTCCTCACTACCTAGGTCAAGCCTAATTAAATAGTACTACTGGTAGTTACCGCCCGCTATAACAAAAACTCGCAAAGCTCATATGTCAGATTATACGGTAGCGGCATAAAGATGGGAATTGTACGTGTCCAATTAGTTACAAATGTGCATGGCCGGCAGCCGATGTGGCGGCTACAGCCGGCCCTCAACACCACGACTTCGTCGACTCGTCTATTTCCACTATACAGGTGCTTACGCTCCGAGGAGGCGGCTAAAGTCGGAGCGGCGGTTACAAAGCGCTGTCGCTTTGGGTTACTGCCAACTGAGCTCGTCGTGTTGGTGCCGGAAAAACACGGAAAATGAGCACGCGTGCTTCGCAGTGCGTCATCATATGATGGCCCCCACCCTAATTACAAAGCCACTGTTCTATCTGGCGCGAGAAAAAAAGCCGACAGTATCACCACATTGGAAATCATTTCGTGCGTAAACGCAAGTTCAATCATTTCATTGCCGTAATGCAGTACTCGTAGGCGTCCATGAGACGGAGTCCTCATACTTAACCGTCAAGCCCATAAACAAAGTGCAAGTAGCCCTGTAACACCCAACTTGACAATGCATAGTCGCTCTGACGTTCACTTGATAGCGTCCATGAGCGGGTAGATAGTGTAGCAATGCTGCTCACGAAACCTCGCGCCATCCGCGGTTGCGCTCCGTGTGGACACCAGAGAAATTCCAGCTTCTTCGATCTCTTCCCATACCTTGTCCGACACATCGACCTCCAGCCTCCAATCACTCTCGGTCTCGGGTACATTTTTAGCGCCATCAAAGCAGTAGTATATAGTGTCGGGACGCTTCGGCTCCCCTGATGGACGGATTCGATCGTCATCCACGAAAGGGTCAGTATGGGTATCGCACCAAAGAACGATTATCTTCAGACTCGGGTATTCTTCGGGGAGCTCGAGAACATATCGAGCCCAACGATTAAGCGCACGAGTAGAATCGATGATCTCGATGCTCTCAACCGAGGACGGAAGCAGGGTTGGCTCGAACTGGTATCCGTTGCCGTGGAAGTCACTGAGAGCCTCTGGGTCCACATGCGAAAAGAAAGCTTCCTGTGGTGCGACTAAGCGACGAAGGCCTGACATGTCTATAAGCTCGTTTGCCTCGTCTCCTGCGAAGAGTGGCTGCTGGTGTTTAGCAGTCCAAAGCGAGTACGGCTTATCGTTAACACCATCGTTTCTCGCATACAGGTCCCAGTCAACGTCGTTGCTGTCAATGATCAAAGTCTCCACTGTATTCAGTCTCCCGAAGAACGGCATGAGGTCGTTATACAACAACTCTTCTGAGCGTGTGAGGGGTGGAAGGTGATGTATGCCATCCCCGTCGTCGTAGCATAAGCGGAGCTGCACCGTTTTCAACTCCCTGCAATCACAAAGATATTCCATGAAGTTCATCATCTGTGAGCATACTTCATCGTGCGAACTACCAGGAGTACGCTCTTCGAAGAAGCTCATATTCAAGTCCACAATGAGATTGGATACAGATGGTACAACCTGCGAGTCAGAACCCTCCGACATTGTGTCGAAAACCAAATGGAACTCCCTTCTATTTCTGAACTCTTGTAGGTCGATGTGAAGTGTGCGAAGCGAGGGGATCATGAGAACACGATCTGGCGGCAGGAAGTTTGTTTTCAGGGTTTTGAGACGATCAAAGCTGACGATTTTGGCCCAGACCACGTCAAGCCAGCCGTTATGCACTGGGTGGGAACGTTCAAATTCGCTTTTGAACATAATGGAGAAATATTCCAGCTCGGGCATGTTGGAAATAAGTGCAGCCACACGCTCAGCCGGGTACACAATTCGGCTTATGGAAGCATTGGCAGGTATCTGGATATCTGCACTTCCAAGAAGCTTGATGTCGAGCGAACGTGTCTTCTGTGCAAGTTTAGGGACTCTCCTAAGGGTCTGGTCCAGCTGTTCCAGGCGCTCACGCCACATCAACTCGGGCTTTTCCAAAGACATCCCGGCGAACTGTGTAATGGCTGCGACGGCCCTCGGATCTGAAGCTACGACATCGTTGCTAGCCAAGAATGTCTCAGCTAGTTGTTGCATTTGATTGAGGACAGCAGGAGCGCTTGATCCGGACCGATCTTGTGTATTGTGCAACGTGAAGTTGTTCAGCACTGGCTCGCGGAGCAGCACCTCCTGCGCAATCGGGGCCATGTCGCGGCAGACTAAGGCGAAGGCCTTCAGGTCTCGAAAAGGCTAATGATTAGGTCGATTAGCTGTGTATAATGCGAGCTACTTGAAGGGATGACACTTACCATCGAGGACGCACGTAGAAAGGTAGCGATGCGCAGTCGCAGCTCCGGCGGCAGATCAGTAAAGCGAGCCATGGGTTATGTGGCGTAGAATTGCGATCTGGTAGATTTGTCGAGGGCGCAGGGTGTATGTGGAAGAGTACGATGATGAGGCGGGTGTGTTTAAGAAGGCAGGGTGGGGCTTGGCGTAAAGGATGTGAAGGTTGAAAAGTGAAAAGAGGCAGGCACGACCGGAACGCACAGAGCATATTGTCTGCACGCGGCAATTGTCATGTTTTGACTGCGCTGCGCTTGCCGTTCATGACAAACAAGATCGAGCTTCGCGCACAGGCGGAGACAAGACGAGTACTGGATGTTCCACTTCTCAAGACACGACCCCAGGGCAAACCTGTGGGCAGGCTTCATCATTATCTGCTTGAATCGATGCCTGTCGATGTAATAATACTGGAAGCCGGACACCATTGCAACCCGATTCCGTTGAATATCTCTTACGAAGCATACGTGTTCGTCATTTACCTGCAGGGCATGGCAGAAGACGGCGTTCGTGGGAAGGCGTATACACTCATCTATACTGTTACTGTACTGAGATCGCCATCGCTACCAGATTTGGTGGACGATTTTCGAATCGCCCAGCGTGCTTGTCAAATCGACGTTCAGTGAGTTTCTCGAGCTTACCATTGAAGTCATCGGTTGCGTCGCGTAGCCAGGCAGTCGAGCTGTTCCGCTGGGTGCGGGACCCTCTGCTAAGCTTGAGGCCCTGCCGTCAGCATGTCGCTGAGAAGTCGATGGTGCCCGTCCCAGACTTTACATATTACGAATATGTAGGGGAAGTGTTATGCTGTAGCAGCGCCCTTGAGAATTTCGCGGTCACTAATTGAAAGTAACAACGTGACATTGCCACGTCTGATCGATTGACATGTAAACGTCATGAAGACTAAGCAAAGGGGGGCTGTCACAAACATGAAGATGTTGGAAAGGAAGAAGTCAAACTATCAGGATCGAGACTACTCGCAGCCGGCAAACTACCGTAGTGCGGGGAAATACAGTACTCCACATGCCATGCATCCACCCCACATTACATCTGCAGACACCAAAGCTGCAGCGACGCGGCATTGGCGACTCCAACAAGACTATAAGCGTATAAGCCATTTCACGCCGCTATAATGGATTCGGTGCACTGCTTGCCAGTCCCTCTGTGGAAGAGACCGCCCGTGCCGCACAAAACAAGATGCAGCCTATAGCTATCGCGATGAAGAACCAAGCTCCGCCTCCCAGCCTCGACGCGAGATACAGCGGCATCTCTCCACGTCTCGCGAAGATTGCCCAGCTAGCGAAGAACCGGCTCTACTCGAACAAAACGGTCCCCGAAAGCGTTCCTCGCCGCCACGACGTGCGTCTGCCTCCCGACACCACCCGCGAATCATTCGATGAAGCCATCAACGCGCTCAGACACGCCTTGGGCCGTGAAAATGTAGTCTTGAACGACAAGCCGCTGGAGGACGGCTGGTATCTCGAGCACCCGAATACGCACGACGCCTTTCATCTCGTCGGCCAGGAGGACCTCGTCTCGAGCGCAACCGTATACCCGTCGTCGACCGCTGAGGTACAAGCTGTTGTACGATGGGCGAACAAATACGGCATCCCGATATACCCGATATCGATGGGCAGGAATGTCGGCTACGGAGGTACAGCTCCGCGGGTGCCTGGCTCGGTCGTGGTAGATTTAGGCAAGCGCATGAACAAGATCTTGAACATCGATGTCGACAACGCGTCCTGCTTGGTAGAGCCTGGCGTCTCATACTTTGCGCTATACGATGAGATCCAGCGAAGAAAGTTGCCCTTGTGGATCGACTGCCCGGATCTCGGCGGTGGCAGCGTGCTGGGCAACGCTATTGACCGCGGCGTTGGATATACACCCATGGGGGACCACTTTGGCGCTCATTGCGGCATGGAGATTGTCCTTCCAAACGGAGAGCTTCTCAGAACCGGCATGGGAGCCCTCCCGGGTAAAGACGGTGCCGACAATCCAACATGGCAGTCTTTCGCCGCCGCATATGGGCCGTATTCGGACGGCATATTCTCGCAGAGTAACTTCGGCATCGTGTGCCAGATGGGCTTCCACCTCATGCACGAGACGGGCCATCAGTCATACATGCTTACCTTTCCTCGCGACGAAGACTTTCCTGACATTGTCGAAATCATCCGCCCACTCGCTCAGAAAGGCATACTGGGTAATATTCCACAGCTCCGTCACGTCGTCCAAGAGCTCAACGTCACTGGACTGCCCAAGTCGCACTGGTATTCCGGCTCGGGTCCCGTGCCGCGCGACGTCATCCGCGAGCACGCTTCGAAGCTGCCCTGCGGCGACTGCTCTTGGGTCTTTTATGGCACACAATACGGCGACGAAGCAGCCATCAAGAGCCAGCTCGACATGATCAAGTCTGGCTTCTCGGCAATCAAAGGGTGCAGGTTCTATCTACCCTCAGACGTCCCAGCCGATCACTACCTGAACGACCGCGCCCTCGTCTGCTCCGGCGTTCCCGTCCTCCGCGAACTCGATTGGCTCAACTGGAAGCCCAACGCTGCTCACGTCTTCTTCTCGCCCATTACCCCCACTCGCGGTAAAGACGCGAAGATTGTGCACGACATCAACGTCCGCCTGCATGCAAAGTACGGCATCGATCTCTTTCCAACACTGTGCATCGCGGGTAGGGAGATGCACTACATCACCAACATCATCTACGACCGCTCTTCCGACGACGAGAAGAGACGATGCAACGCGCTCATGGAAGAGCTCATTGCGGAGGCGGCGAGAGAGGGGTACGGCGAGTATAGAACGCATTTGCTATATGCTGATCAAGTTGCAAACACGTATAACTGGAATGACAACGCGTTGATGCGCTTCAACGAGACCATCAAGGACGCCCTGGATCCGAATGGCATTCTAGCACCAGGCAGGAACGGTATATGGCCGAAAAAGTACAGGGGAAAGGGATGGGAGTTGCTGAAGGGCGACGAGCGTATTTACAAGGCTATTGGTGGTGGCACAATTGCGCCTACCTCTGAGGGCATAACGAAGGCGAAGCTCTAGTGTAGCACGAAGAGTGAACTCTGTTTCGTTTGTCCAAGTTTCAAGTCGCCATTCACGAATTACACCACTTGGCTAATACACCGTACTCCGGCTCCTTCCAGTAGTGAACTTTCCCTCGGTCTAGGATATGATAGTTACAGCCAATTGTAATTAGTATGAATCCTGCACTACCGAAACTGCGCGTACAAATGTAGTTCCTACCCCGCAATCCGACCCCATGAACCACGTCGACCCCACACCATGCCCCAAGACACCATGGGTTCCAATATCCGGGACCGCTTCTCTTGGATTGAACTATCGAAGGATTTATAGGTAGACGCTGCTCACCCAGCTAACCTACTTTGTCTCGCGATAGTGTACAAACAAGAGAACCACCAAACATCAGGCGCATCCAGGGTCCCAAGGTCGTTCCTTCCAAAAAGTCGTAAAACATCCAAAGAAGAGAAATTAAACAAAAGAGCAGATATAATGGGATCTCTACCTGCATACGATACCCTCCCGACACCGCATGATCCACCCTTGACAGGTCCGTCTTCCCCTTCCCCTTCCCTTCACCACAACCCAATGCTGACAACGAGATGGAAAACAGCAATCGTAATAGGCGCCGGCCTCGGCGGGTGCGCGGCCGCCATAGCTCTGCACCACCACGGCCACCGCGTGCTCTGCGTCCTCGATAAAGTGCGCGTCTTCGGGCGTCTTGGGGATTCCTTGGGATTGGGGCAGAATGCATTTGATTTATTGGAGAAGTGGGGGTGTGACGTTGAAGAGATCAAGAGAATCGGTATGTCATCTGCCCTGAAGTCGGAATTGAGATGTGAAAACAAACGGCGGTGGAAGATGCGTGGTATGCTGACGGTTCGATAGGTAACCAAGCGCCAAACATGACAATCCGCCGATGGCACGATGGAAAACCACTCGCCACGCAGCCACTAATGGACATGGCGGGCTACATCGGGCACCGTGGTGACTACCACGACGTCTTCCTCTCCTGGGTACGCAATCGCGGCATCGATATCCGCATGGGCAGCGAGGTGGTCGCGTTCGAAGATACATACCCCCAGCCCTCTATAACCCTCAAATCCGGAGACATCCTGCACGCCGATATAATCGTCGCCGCCGACGGCATAAAGTCGCTCGCGCGCCCGCTCGTCCTGGGCTCAAAGGACGACCCCAAGTCCTCGGGCTATGCATGTTATCGCGCGTTCTTCAAACCCACGGCTGCCCAGCGCGCCGACGACTTCCTGAATAAGTACATGCGAGATGGGGATTGCGTGAACTTCTGGATCGGCCCGGATTTGCATTTAGTTCAGAATACGCTGAGGGGAGGAGAGGAGTTTAACTGGATTATAACGCACAAAGACGATGGAGATGTCCCGGAGAGCTGGTTCCAAGAAGGCGATATGAACGAGGTGAGAAGGTTGGTGCAGACGTTGGATCCGGAGATAAGAGGGATAGTAACCGCCACAGAACACTGCCTCGATTGGAAAATCTGCTATCGCGAGCCGCTGTGTACGTGGGTTTCTCCAATCTCGCATCGTATAGTGCTGCTTGGTGATAGTTGTCATGCACATCTTCCGACGTCTGCGCAAGGAGCCAGTCAAGCGGTTGAGAGCGCGGGCGTGTTGGCGGTGTGCTTGAATCAGATTGAGGATAGGAGCGAGGTGAGGGTTGCGACGAAGGCGTATGAGAAGTTGAGGTTTCCAAGGACGAGGGCGAGTCAGACGAATGGTGAGGATTTGAGGGATAGGTGGCATGGTGCGTTGAAGGGGGAGGGGGAGAGACAAATTGATCCCGAGAGTGTGAAGATTAGGAATCGTTGGTTGTATGCGTTTGATGCGGAGGAGGATGCGGTGGGTAGGTGGGGCGAGGTGAGGAGGGTGGTAGACGAGGAGCTTAAGAGTGGCGTTGTGAAGCCGTTGTGTTGATGGTGGGGACCGAGTCTTATGAAGGAAGTGGACGAGAAGGGCTGCTAGTGATGCCGTAAGTCCGGTTTGTTGATGGAGGTTCGACACCGGGGATTAGGTGGCCTTGACTTTCTTGCTCTTGGGCTGAGCGACGACTTCGTCTTCGTTGTCGTCGTCGCGGGCGCGCTTCGTCGTCTTCGCGCACTTCTCAGACTTCTCGGGCTTTGTCGTCGCCGGCACTGTTGCGGAGGGCTCCGTGGTGGTGGGCGCAGGCGAATTCTTCTTCATCGATCGCTGCTTCTTCCTCATCGCGGGCGTCATCTCCGCCGGCTTCGCAACCGGTGCATTCTGCACGAATGGCGCCGGCGTCGTGTGATCGCGTCCCTCATGGGAGTAGTTCCGCACATCGCGCTCGTCGAACTTGTCCTGCGTAACCAAGATATCGTCTTCAATCAAGCGGTTCCGCACCTTCTGCGCACCACCACCAGACTTTATATTGCGCTCGCGGCAAATCGCCACAAGCTGGTTGTAGTTGTACTCCTGGTAATGTGGCAGCCCCGGAAGCGAGCGTACGCTGAAATCGTCATCCGCCTTCCGCGTCTGTGAACATGGTTTCGCGGTTGCGGCTTCAGGCTTCGGCTCGCCCTTTGCTTTCGCCTTATTCGTCTTACCGGCCTTCTCCGCCTTCTCCGGACCCGCCTTTGCGCTCGCCGGCTCCAAAAAAGCGGGCGTCTGGTCGATGATGGTGAACTCGGACGCCTTCTTCGACGCCGCCGCCTTCGTCACCCGTCCCTCCTGCACCTTCTTAAGCGGATCCTTCTTCGGCGACGCCTCCCTCGACGCAACCTTCTTGGCCGCCTCACGCTGCGCATCCCGCTCGCGCGCCTTCACCACGGCAGTGTACTCCCCAGGCAAGAGCTCCTCGCCGGTGCTCACAACGAAGCCGTCATCGTCGATGAAGCCCGCTTTGTACGCGGCGCACCACTCCTCCAATTCCTCATCGTTCTTCGCCTTGATGCGCAACGCTTCTTCCAAGCCCATCATCTCCTCTTCCTCCGGCACAACGCCGTTCTCAGCAATGTACTTGGCGCGGATTTCGTCTGAGTAGGTTTGCGAGAGCTCACCTTTGACGTGCCACGGCGTTGCCCAGTTCCGAGCTGTCTCGCCGTCGATAAGACCCTTCGAGAGGGCGATGCGGGACATCTCCGCGCCAATGCGGTCTTCCTGGGCGGCGCGCTTGAGGTCTGGGGATGCGAGTAAGGTCTCGCTGGAGCGCGCGGTGGCGGACTTGCTGCTGGATAGTTTGCCATGCTTCACGGGGCCGGTGCGTGCAGAGACGGTCTTGGGCTTGGGTGCGCCCTTGGCGGTGCGCTGGATGGGCTTTGGGGATGCGGCGGTGGTGCGAGGGCTTGAGGGCGCCTTGGAGGGTGACGATGGGATAGGGGAGGAGCCGCGAGAGCGCGCATCGGAGGCGATGGTGGGCTTCATGTACGAAGGCTGATGGGAACCCGTGCGGGAGGTGTTGAAAGACATCTTGGATGATGCCGTTGGTGTTGTGGGTTCGAGTGTGGTCAAAGTCGATGTCGTGAGACTGAGGACAGGGACGAGCTGGAGTGAGCCGTTGCGCGGTGGAAAGCGATGTGCTATTAAGTAGGAGTTGAGTGAGCTATGAAGCAGAGAGATATGCTTTGAGCAATCGAGAGAGCTGTCGGTCGGAGTTTGAAGTTTGCTGGTGAGGTGATGCTCGCAGATGGGTGTGATGCGATCGTGGAGAGCGGACGAAGGGTTTTTATCGACAGCGACGCGGGTGCCGGGCAACACGCTCGCATGGGCAGCTTTGAGAAGGGCAGGAGCGCGATGTATGACGTCGTCGGTTGAAGAGTAAAGGGGCGAGGGGGTGAGGTGAATGGTGAACAGTAGTCAGCGCGTGGCAGGGTCAACTTGCCCAAGTGAACGCTTTTCAACCTCTAGCACGAAGCCCTAAAGACATTGCTAGAACACCCTCAAGAAGGCAATAAGAACGATGGCTCGCTGGTGATTGAGACATCACAGACACTTGTCGGTGTTTGTCTCAGTGACAATTGAGGTGAGACATTGGATGGGCGATCGTCAAGCTGTTTATTGGCGGCACTCGCAGGTAATTCATTTTCCATGGTCTGCGAAAGAGGCACCTGCACAACATTAACTTCCAAAGAGTTGTAGAAGGGAATAGATAGATTGATACTTACTTTGCAGCTTCCGTAGCAATATATATACTCGTCAAACTATGCGTTCCATTTATACTAGGAATCTGCACTGAAGACTCTGAATATGCGTTGTCTTATATGAACAACAAAGTCAAGTGTATTAAAAGCACCTCATGAGAAAAGTCTTGATTGCTGTAGACCCTCGTGATACTAGAAAACCTCACATGGACAGGCGTGGACACCACCTCTTTTGCTTCAATGATGAGTCGCCACACAGCTTTATGACCGTGGATCTATCGCAAGTATAGATAGACCTGGGTCTTGAACAAGCAGCACAGACATTCTTCTCTGCATTTATCTCTTGCTTCTGGCATGCGTGAGCCAACCGCTGCGAATGGAGAAAATGGACGCGCTTCGTAAGAAGATTCGATCAGAAGAGGATCCTTCTGAATAAATTTACAATGGAAATAATACATACACGAAGACATGCCAGTGCTGCGTAAAGTGCTGATTCACTGTGGGTTGTACTGGGGTTGATTGCTACCTAGGTGCTTACGATAACTTTCCAGACACGATCGCAGTCCGCATAAGCAACCATAATCACTGGTAGAGCCTTGGATGGTATAGGTGATATACATTCGTTGTCGTACCTCATGATACAAACGCGACTACCGGTAGGGCGCGATGCTGGACGTCGTGAAATGGGCACTGGTTGGTACGCGAATAACCGCCAAAGAATTAGATTAGCTTTAGTCCACACACTAAAAAGAACGACCAATCCTACCATGGGCTAAAATTGACCAAAGTGGGGATATCCGTTGTCGCCCAAGATGGACCAGTGGTAGAGATATTGTTGGGCTGCTGCGTAAGGTGGTGGGTACCATCACCAAACACACGAAGAACGGCTTCGAACACTGCCAGCTGGGAACAAATAATCCGATTCCGTGATAATTGTTAATGAACAGAACGCCTCCAACCGGACTCCGTTCAAGTAGACAAAGGAAAAAGGTGCGCATCGGACAGCAGAACAAGCCGTCGCGCCTTTCCTACGCAGCAGCCTTGGCCACCTGCTCAACTATGAACTGAGGGTTCTGCACCTGGAAGAGTTCCCTGGCGTTCTCCCATTTCTGCCCAGGCGGACGTCGGCCCCGAGGCATATTCAAGAGAGGATTCCATGCGCGACCCTGTACCTTCCTGAACAACTGGTCGACCTGCTCTGGCGTGAGCCTCATGCGTATCCCTCCTCCACCAGATCTCCGACCCCGAATCGCGAGTACTGTTTCAGAGTATGTGCGTCTTCGCCGTCGCGCTTCAGTAGGTATCGATCGGCCTCGCGGACCGGCTCCTGAGAAAGGCGTTTGGCGAGAACGTGATTCCAGGAGGTAGGTCCTCTGATCTCGATCCCGTTCTTACGTTGCGATGGTGGTGGCATCAATCGCACGCCGGTTTTGATGCGCGAGGCGAGACTGGAACATCACCCATCTCGAGCTCAAAATAACTCCTCATATCGAGTTTGCATGGCAAAGGACGTTGATAAGATCACCAGACGTGGATGAAATATGTGGTGGAGAGAGACATGGAGCATGGGAAAGTGCGTGCCGCATGGGAGGTACCGATTCTTGGCAGTGCGTGCACGCCATCACTGCGTGCACGCGCGGCCCTGCAACACCAAAACTTCAACCCCTTGCATCTCCACCAATATAGATCCAATTAACGCCGCGCTTACGGCAATCGAATCGCGTAAACTAAGAGAAGAACTTGTATACTAGAAATATGCGGATTTGTTTAGTGTTAATCGGTCTACCTTATCCCGGAGGCACCAAGGCATCACCCGCTCACGTGCAGACGCCCAAGAACAACAACGCAACCTTAGCTATAAGCAGGAGGTAGAGCTCCTACAGTACATCAAAACACTCACCGAACGCGGCCTGTCACCTACACGCCAGATGATCTAAAGCTTTGCCTCTACGATAGCCCATAGAGAGGTCTCTATTGCCTGGGTCGATCGATTCACCGTACGCAACAAGGAATCCTTGATATCTCGATAGACTGTCGGCATCGATCGTAATCGCCACGCAGCTGATTCCCCATACAAATATGAGCTCTACTTCGGCCTCCTACGTGATAAAATCGCCCAGTATCTGATCGAGGCCCGGGATACGTACAATATGGAAGAGAAAGGCTTCATGATTGGTATCACCTCCAGGTCAAAGAGGATCTTCGATCGGCCTCTATGGGAGGCCCACGCTGTGAGGCAGGCTATCCAGGATGGTAACCGTGATTGGATATCACTGATCGCCTGTATCTGCGCGGATGGGACTGCCCTGGACCCAGCCCTCATCTATCGGTCTATCTCTGGCAACATACAATCGACGTGGATAGAGGATATGGATCCTGATCATAATCACACCTTTATCGCCTTATCTAAGTCTGGCTAGAGCAACAATTAGATTGGGCTAGCATAGCTAGAGCAGGTATTTAATCGCCTAATAAAATAAAATTCTAGGAGATATTAATTATTAATTATTAATAGCTATAGATCTTACCTTACTATATACTTTATTAATTACTATAACTATAATAAAATTCTCTTAGCTATCTATCTACTATATGCGACCTATACGCTGTAGTCTCTTAACGTATTTATATTTAAGCCTCTATTAATAGCGTATTTAAATAAGCTTAACGTACATGCATAGCGAGTGGCCGGGCATAGCGAGTGGCCGAAAATGCCAAGACCCCATCAAAATCTACACTCTACACAATAGTACAGAACGCACACAAATAGTAATAAGAAATTATAGTAGGCCAATCTACTCAGAATCTACTTCTACTTCTTTTTTACACGTGCGCGAATTATGCCTAGCCTCGCCGCAGCGTCTACAGCGCTATTAAATTAATTCGCCTCTATTAGCGCGTACCTTCTTCTTCGCCTTCTTCTTATTACTACGCGCCGTAAAGTCTTTTAGAGTAGCTAGTTACTAGCTATTAGTAGTTATAAGAACTTCTTCCTACTATAGTCGCTTTCTCTTATGCAATTTACGTCGTGTAGTAGCCTTATTAGCGGCTTAAAGCTTAGCGTTACGCTTTATTATTAATATTAGAGAATACGCTATTAGCTTAGCGCCTTTTATAAGCTTTTTAACCGCCTTAACTATACTTATTAGGGAGCTATCTAGGTGCCTCTAAATCCTCTCCTTCACCAGCGTTAATTGTGACCTTAATTCTAGGGTGTTGCTAGGCGTTTGCAACTGCCACGTACTATCGCGTATAGTAGAAGGCGAAGGCGTACGCAGACGAACGTTAAGCTTTAATATTACTATTTTTAAGTTAAGGGGAATAAGGCTAGCGCCTTAAAAGCCTCTTTAAATATTACTTTAAGTTATTATAGCCTTAAAAGTAGCAATAAAACAAGGTAGGAACTTAATTTTAGTAATATACGTAATATAGTTGCGCATTAGATCCTCGGCTTAGCGCCTATATACCTTCTTTAACGGCGAGAAACACCCCATATCTAGTGGCTACAGGAGGTGCGACGAATGTGGAGGCATATAGAGAGTAATAATCTTCCTATCCTTGTAGTATTGCTAGAATTTAAGCAAGTTATAGCTCTCGTGGCTATTAATAATAAGTAACTAATAGCTACTAATAGTACGCTCTTTTATATGCGCGTTAAAGTGCTTTAGCCACTATAAACTAAGCTTATTATTTGTCTAGCTATTCTTAGAGACTATAAGAACCTAGTCGCGAGGTAGATCCTTCTCTTGGTACTAGACAGAGAGGTGGTGCTTGCCCTAAAAGATAAGGAAGGGTGGGATCGCCCACCCTATCGTGTTAATGCTATAAATAGCTATTATTTACTTTTAATTACCATACTGCATGCTCTTTAGCTTGTCTTAATACTTAAAGCTTGTAATAACTACTCTTGTTAATATCATGCCTATTATAAAGCTAGTCTTGTTAAAGTTATAGGTATCTTTATCTAGGATACTATACTTGGCTTTAGTATTCTCTACAAGCCGAAACCAGCCCTGTACAATCTTAGGATCCTTATAGAGGGCTCTTTTATAGTTGTACTTTTAATTAAACTTAACTTAGAGCTCTAGCTGGCGCTTAATAAAGTAGTAAGGCTACCTTTAACTAACTAGCTTATTATAGCGTGCAGCTAGTAAAGAATTAGCTATATCTTTTATAGTAGTAAGCTAGGGTAGAAACCCTCGCGTATTTAGATTAAGTATATACTACATAATTACCTGCTCCTCTCTTATAGTAAGTCTTATTAAGTTAGGTACGTAGTCGCGTTAAAAGGTAGTTCTAGCGCGTCTCTATCGTAGTATTCTTTTAGTAACGCTATAGACTACTATAGCGCGTAAAATTAAGAGTAACGCGTCTCCTTTAATAGCTTAAAGCGCAAGCTATAATCTAGCCTTTTTTAATTTAGGTAGTTTGTTGCGTTGTTAAGACATCGCGTTGTAGTAGAACGTTTTGATGGGGTCTTGGCATTTTCGGCCACTCGCTATGCCCGGCCACTCGCTATGCATGTACGTTATAGTATTTATCTATACTAGCCAGGGCCTACTTTTTATTGCTATAAGAGACTTTTATCTACTATTCTAAAAGGCCTAGAGCAATACGATAAAGTCCTAATTAATACTTAGCGCCTTTAAAGCTACTAGTATATTACTACTTAATCTAGTAAGGATTCTTAATAGGTTTAATTAATTAATATTAACTAATTAAAAAATACTTAATAGTAATATATTAGCTCTTAGCGCGTTAAATTAGCGGAAAATTAATTAACTCCTAAAGGCTATTATTAACGTAGGAGGTAATAGTTAGGCTAAGTAACTAAGCTAAACTATATATTATATTACTATCTAAAAACTACTCTTAGAGAATAAGAATAAGCACCTATAAAAGGCCTTAGTAACTAAAAAACGCCGCTCTAAGAAAGGCAGGCTTTTACCCCTTAATTAAAGTAATAGCTATTATAGTAAAGTAATATTTTAGTTACCTTATAGCGTATAAAGGGCCCTGTAATTATTAATACTAACTTAATTAAAATAAGGAGCAGAAATAGCGTTAAAAAGCTAATTAAATAAAGGCCCGTAGGGCTAATTAATAGCTTAAGGCCTAATTACTTTATAAAAAGCGTATTACTTATATAGCTAATAAAAAGGCGCGCGCGCAGTAAAAGGCTAATATAGCTTTATAAAAATACCTTAATTAAAAGGCCTGCAGGGCCTAAAAATAATATTAATAATTAATTAAAATTACTTAATTAGTTCCTAAAAAGCCCTTAATACTATAGAAATATAATAGGTGGAAAAAAGTGGACTATCGCTCACGTGAAATTCCTTGGCTAAACACCGAAAATTTCAGCTACATCGTGAATATACTATCGAAGTAGCTTTTAAGCAGTAATATACTAGATATAAAGGTATTTAAATTATGCCGTAAAGTTATTATTATAATTAGCTTTTTTATAAGCTTTAGCCACATTACAAAAGTAATTAGAATAGAGTTAATAAGCTATATATTACCTTATTATCTTATCTTCTTACTAAATAAATTATATAAATACTACTATATTATTTTTAGCTTATTTTAACGCGCTCTTTACTTTATAGTCCTTTAAGAAAATTTTAAGCCTGCTAAAATAGCGCTTAATTAGGTATAGATTAGGTAAGTTAAAGAAGTATAAAACAAAGCGTATATATTTTTTTTTAATTTTAGGTATGTAATATTAGAGCCCTAGGCTATAAAGGTAGATATTATCTTATACTAAAAATATCTAAGTATAAGGGTTATTAGCGCGTATAGCTTTATAGTAGAGAAAAATAACGTCCTTAAGCACCTGTTTAGGGTACTAGATCTTATTTATACCTTTCTTACTTTTATATATAAAGTCCTTATATTTAAAGAACTTATTAGGAGTAATAAAGTTTTTATAATTAGCCTAGAGGGCTTCTCCCTTCTTACTAGTAGCTTAATTAGTAGCCTTAGTAGCCTTATTATAGTAAAGAATATTATAGTTAATTTTACTAAAAGCGCACTTTTTTTAGGTACTAGTAATATTTATACGGGCCCTCTTATTATTAATTAATTTATAAGCCTTTTTATTAGCTTTGCGTACGCGCTTAAGTATTTCCTTATAATTCTTTTCCTCCTCTACTACCTATACTAAATATAGGCGTTTTAGACTATAAATAGTAGTATTAGTAGACGTACAAGGGGCAGCGAAATTAATTCTGTTACTCACGTGCTTAGTGGGGTCCTAACACCAAAATATCAACGCATCGTAAAATAGCCAAAATAAAGCTAATTTTGGCGCTAGATTTATGCTATAAAGTTGTTATTTCCACCTGCGTCAAGACATTTCTCTGCAACCTCTAAAAAGTACAATGGGTAGAGTTTCTCAGCCATATAGCGACGCATATCCTCATTGTGCTGCCAAATATCCTTTATATAGTCCTTGGCCATCTGCCTTGACGCTCGGCTGCTAGACGGGACCTTAAAGCCATCTAGGAAGCCCTCTAGGCGGCCAAAACAACGCTCAATTAGATGTAGATCAGGTGAGTTTGGCGGCTGGGGAGCAAACTTAATGCTATACTGCTTAATCTCAAGCGCGCAATAGCGTAACCCTAATCTATAGAGGTAGACGTTGTCCTGCACTAGATAAACGTATGCACCAGGATTGTGGTCGCGTACGCTGCAGTAGTAGGGAAAAACGTAGTCCTTAAGTATGTTCTTAGCGTACCACAAACCGCTCATGCCCTTTCTAGCTTTGTATACAAACGCCTCCTCTTTAAAGAAGTTCTTTGCAGTCTTAGGTCGCTTAGTTCCCTTTAAGAGGGCAGCTCCCTTCTTGCCCTCAGCCTTGTTTTGGTCTTAAGCTTCCTTATTGTCCCGTTGTATATTAGCGTTTATCTTAGTAAGCATTCGGTGCTCTGTAGTACCAGGTTAGGAGGCCTGAGTTTGCTTCTTATGCACCTTCTCTTTAGCCTTATTATTGGTAGTTAGCACCTTGTTTGTAAGAGCTTCTTTAAGGTCATTGGTATCTTATTCCCACATAATACAAGGTCGATCCATATCGTAGTTAGTGTCAGTAGAGGTTGCTGCACACACTATAAGAGAGAATTTGGCTAGGTCTGCATGTATTGCGAACTTGTTTAAATCGGCACCTCGTGGACGAGAGATAAGCCTTTTACCACCTCGGTTATTAGTGCCTCCTATAGCAGTTGACTTCTCGTCATAGCACACAAAGATGAGCCTTAGAAAGTGTAGATTGAATTCCTTCTTAAGCCAGTGTGAATAGTCCCTGCGTAGCTCCCGCGCTTCGTCATCCAGCCTTGGTTTCTTCGTACGTACGCCTCGAACTATTGCGTAGTTGTGTACGTCGTCACGGTGGTCGTACATGATGTTGATGATCGTCTGTTCGCAGAGAGTGATGCCAGCTTCAACGAGGATGTGGTTTACTGCTTCTTTGACTCGGTAGTCTCCAAATTGAATAATGTCAGCGCGAATACTCTTTGAAAGCTTAGAGCTATTAGTAACTTTTACTAGCCTTCTAGGGTGCTGCTTAGGCTTTAAGGCTGCTATAAGTTCGGCCAGCGTGTAGTATGTGTTTTAACGCATTGCATCGCGCTTTGCCTTGCGGAACGCCTGCCCCGCGGCCTTGTCGTCTACGCCTAATTTCGTCGCAATTTGTGGGAAGGTGAGCTTGTTAACATCTCTAAGGGTGACAATAGCTGCTTTCTGGCCTTCTATGAGGTTCTTAGAGCTCCTAGAGCGATGTGAGGTGGTTGTAGAGGCCATAGAGTAGATGAGGTTGCGGCATGTATAGGTGGCGAATGCCTCGATGTTCTGCCAGGGCGGTGTGCCTAGCTTCTTGGCTCACGTGAGTAACAGAATTAATTTCGCTGCCCCTTGTAGCAGCGTAGATTATAAGGCTAAAAGAGGGTAGGCAATATAGGAGGGCGTATTTATTAGCTAGAGCGCTACGTGCCTTTTAAATATACTACTTACCTTTACAAAGATTCCTGCCTCTAATTAATTTACTAACGTGGTTCACCACCGAGCGGGCCAACCCCACCGAGCGGGCTACTTTTTAAAAGTCAGCCTATTGCGAAGCGCCTCCTACAACACTACTATAATTTACTATAATTTATCCCATGCACTGTTAAACGCGCCCGTACACGGGCCACATATTGCTAGCCAATCAGCAACTAGAGCCTCGCAACACCAAATTTGTATCGTGATGTCAGCAATTTCTGTTTACTAGACAAAATACACCTTTTTCGAAATAGCCTATATATGCAAACATGCCGACAGCTATAGGGCCGCCCAGCAATAATACTAACTTCGTGAAAGACACGAAATACAGTAAAAAAGCAGGTGTTTTGCCGGATCTGCCGCGCGAGCCGCCACCCGACTGGCAGCCTCTCAATATCGACAATCCACGTATTTTTGGAAGCGCGCAGATACCTGAAGGTGTCGACAGAGGCTCTCCTATAGCCTTATTTAATCTGTTTTTCGATGCCGAAGTTCTTGACCGAATCGCACACTATACGAATCAGCATGCCGAGCACCTGCAAGCTGCCTTACCCTCCACCTACCGCGGGTGGAAACCGACGTCTCCAGCCGAGCTCTACACGTACTTCGCGATTGTTATATATATGGGCTTGCACAGAGAGCCGTCGCTGTCAGAGTATTGGGTGAAGTTGCATGGATCTGCGCCTACGCACAAAGTCAACAAGTACATGGGGCAGACTCGCTGGGAGCAGCTGGACAGATTTCTATACTGTACAGAAGTAGGCCAGTCCTTTAAGTCCCCATTTGGCCGCGTGTGGGATCTGTCAGAGTCGCTCCGCGAGCGCACCTTCAAGTACTGGACGGCCGGTAAGCACCTCTGCGTCGACGAGGCTATCGCGAGATTCACAGGTCGAGCGAGCGAGATTGTAATAATCAAGACAAAACCAACGCCGGAGGGTTACAAGATCTGGTGCTTAGCCAACGATGGAGTAATTCTGAACTGGTTATTTCATGCTAGAGGACTTGGACGAGGACCTGTTAACTTACTAGTCACAGAGGCGACCTTTACGCCTACAGAATCAGTCCCTATCACCCTCGTACTCGCCAAAGACTCTAACGGCCAACGCCACTTTCCGCCGAATCTCCATATTGTGTGGGACGACAATCTCTTCAACACCATCCCTATGCTCGAATACCTAAGATCCTACGGCGTAGGCTGCGCAGGCACCGTTCGGACGACAAAGACGGCGACTGAGGAGACGTTCGAGGCGGCTGCTAAGGCAGAGTTGAACTCGCAGAGACCGGCCGTCGCGAGGCGCGCGCGCTCGACGTTGACAAAGGAGCATTTCAACAGCGATTTGGTGAAGCTCAAGACGCAGTTTTCGGGCCAGATGGAGTGGGGAGAGACGTACTGGGCGCTCTCTGAGAGCAAGCAAGTCCTACAAGCAGCGTGGAGAGACAATCAGGTCGTACTTTTTGCCTCTACAGTCGCCGAACGTGAGTGTTTTGCCTCAACTCTATGCCAAGACTTTGCCAAGACTCTTCTGACGATGTTCGCCACCAGCAACCCAGCTCATCACAAAGCTCCGTCGACGCTCTAAGCTCGTTCAAAATAGCAGAAAAATCTTCGAAAAGGCCTTTGGTAACGACTCAGTACGGCTGCTCAGTATCCCAGAAATGATAGACGACTATAACAAGCACAAGAGCGAGGTGGATCGATTTGATCAGGTTAAAAGTTACTACAGCGTTCAGCAAGTTAAGAGGCGTACATGGAAGCCTCTGTGGTACTTTTTGCTGGATCTCACACTAAACAACTGCTACAGACTTTCCTCATACTCCTCCTCCAGCGCGGCTAAACGTGGCGGCCACAAGAAGTTTCTGTACGACCTCATTGAGCAACTTTTCAAGCGTGGAGGACGCCCTACACAAGGCTCTGCAAAACGCGAGAGATCTGACGACGTTATTGTGAGCGAGGACCACTGTCATGTGTCTACAAAGCTCTTTGTAGAGGCGCGAGCCTGTGTAGCCTGCTCAGAAGCTGGGCGTACGCGGCATAAATCCCGGCCATCTCGGACGCCTCTGGGTCATGTGTCTGGCAATTCACGTTTATCTCATGGCCGTCAGCGTCCTCCGCGCACCTGCTTTGGCTGTAGGCTCTGCCGCTTGCCTTTATGTAGGCCAGAAGTCTGCCCTGAGTGCTGGCAGGAGCACCTCCGACGGCATCAAACTCTCAAGTCAACAGACACAAAAGCAAGCTCAAGTATTAAGTAGATTAACTCGAAACCCTCAGCAATGAAATCTCTATACAAATTTGTATACAAACTGTATCAATCTCGGTGTTCTGCCAAGGTCGGAGAGAGCCTCCGATTGGCCTACAGCAGGTGGCCCGTGTACGGGCGAGGTTGACGGTGCATGGGATAGAATATAGAAATACTATTTAGACTTATTGCTATTAGATATATCTATAATTTCTACTGTGCAGGTGCGAGCATTGTGGCCAGCTTTGCTATAACGTCCGTAGCGCCTCTGCCCACGCACCCTCTTTGCAGACTCTTTACCCTCCTTTTGCCTACTACTATCCTTTTTAGCTATTAAATCGACTACCTCTTCTACTATAAGTGTTTTAGCTACCTAAATATACTTCCTCTTTTAACTTTTTACCTTTATTACTATCTTTACTGCCTTACGAAGCCTTGCTATTTCTTATTATATTAACACTATTTCGTGCCCTATTAATGCAACACCTTTGTTAAGCTGCTTAATAGCTCTAAGAAGTAGAGAAACTAGTAAATCTTTATACTTCTATACACGCTTACGAACTAGCGTTAACTAAGCCTTTATCTCGCGGAGGTTGCTTAACGTGTCAGTGCACGTGCCGAGCCACTTCGCGTAACGAGCCACCCAACACCTAAAGACTAAATGACTCACTAACTTTGACGCGTCGTAACTCCACCAATATGGGGGCAATTGAAGATGCGATTAAAGCTATTCAATCTTTAGATCCAAGAGAAAAATTTTCATATAGAAAAATAGCGGCTACCTATAGTGTAGATCGGACTACGTTGTCCCGAAGACACAAGCGCGTTCAGGCCCCAAATAAAGCCAAGAATATCAACCAGCAGAAACTTACACTACAACAAGAGCAGGAGCTTGTACGATATATCGAAGGACTCACAAAGAGACATACACCTCCTACTAGAGAGATGATACAGAATTTTGCCTCTACGATAGCAAAGGAGCCAGTCAGCGAGAGCTAGGTTACCCGCTTTATCAACCAACACAGCATTCATCTCATCTCCCAATGGACCGTCGGGATGGACAACAATCGCCACAAAGCTAATTTAGTAGATAAATATTACCTCTATTTCAACCTTCTATATAGTAAGATAGATGAATATCGCATAGATCCTCGTCATATCTACAATATAGATAAAAAAGGCGTCCTGATCAGTATTGTTAGTAGATCAAAGAGAATATTCAGCAAACAAATATAGGAGAAGAAGGAGGTTAGGGCATTACTCCAAGATAGCAATCGCGCATGGATCACGCTCCTGGCATGTATCTGCGCTGATGGATCAGCTCTACCGCCAAGCCTTATTTATAAGGCCGCCAACAAGGGCATCCAATCAAGCTAGGTAGAGGATATCAAGGCAGGAGAACATGAAGTCTTTATCACCTTATCATCCTCTAGCTAGACAAACAACGATATCGGGCTTGCCTGGCTTGAGCAGGTGTTTGATCGCTGTACAAAAGAGAAGACTCAACGATTATATTATCTTTTAATTATAGACAGCCACGGATCTTATGTTACTATAGACTTTATTAACTATTATAATAAGCATAGGATCCTGCTTGCTATCCTGCCTCCTTACTTAACTTATACGCTTTAGCTACTTAACGTTACAATGTTTAAGCCTTTATTAACAGCATACTTAGCAGAGCTATCACAATACCTTTATAAAAGCTAAGGCCTAGCTTCTATCACTAAAGACGACTTCTTCCCCTTATTCTAGAATGCGTGGAAGGCCTCCTTCAAGGAATCAACTATCCTTAGCTCTTTTAGAGCCACAGGCATATCGCCACCTGATCCTAATCCTATCCTAGATAGGTTCGCCCAGGATCAAGAATCAGGCGATAACTCCTCATTAGGGCTTAGCGATCATGACTAGAGAAAGATAGATAGGCTTGTACGATTAGCAGTAAAGGATCAGGGTAGTTAAGATACAAAGAAGCTTCGTTAATCGCTCCACCACCTATCTATCTAAAATAAGCTACTTAAGCATGAGATAGATGGGATTAAGCAGGCACTATCTATTAAAGAGAAGCGCAAAAAGAAGGGTAAGACTTTAGATCTCTAATAGCGCTAGGAGTATTAGAGTAGGGCTATCTTATAGTTACTAAGGAAGGTGAGGGAGGCACGTGTTCGTTAATCTATTAAGGAACAAGAGGATAAGTAGTAGTAGCTTTAAAAAGCAAAGATAGTAGAGCTAAAGAAGGTAGCTAAGCTATATAAGGAGAAAATATAGCAGGAAAAGCGTAATGCGCGAGAGGCAGCTAAGAAGGCGAAGGAGAAGGAGAGGGCTGAAAAGGCAGCTCAGCGCGCCGCCCAGAAGTCTGCCCGCGACGCAGAAAAAGCTCTACAACTATCCTAAAGATGTAAGAGAAAGGCTTCTCAGCCATCTGCACAGAGCAGAAAGCGTCCAAAACGTGTTGTTAATGCTACAAATGTTGGGGAGGCCTCAGAGGGCGCATCTGCTGCCCCGAGCAAATCTACACGCAGCGGCCGCGACGTCAAGCTTCTAGATAGATTTAAGTAGTGCAAATTAATCGCAGCTATCGATTGACTACCCTAGTAGAAAATCTTATAATAATATTATTTGTGGGTGGTTCTGCAGCCTCATTCTTGCATGAGCTGTTATGGTGTTGGGTGGCTCGTCACGCGAAGTGGCTCGGCACGCGCACGGACACGTTAGTGTTTTTAATTCCTATAGGGTGTCCTCTGCGTTAGGTGGAGTTAGCGTATAAAGAACTATATTAAGTCTTAATAACACCGCCTTTAGGTTGTATAAGACTAATCTAGCGCCTTTAAAGCCTGCGTAGATGTTCGCCTTTATTATTACTTTCTTAAAAGCTACTTTAAAGGCTAGTAGAAAAGCCTCCTTCTTAATCTGCTTAGTGCCGTACCGTGCTAAGCTACTAATTTTATTGCTATACGCCTGCTTTAAAGGCGAAAAACAACCTATATCAAGTAGCTGTAAGAGGTGTGATAAGTGTGGAGGCATATAGAGAATAATAATCTTCTATTCCTTATAGTATTTATAGAATTCGTGTAAGTAGTGGCTCTTGTAACTATTTATAATTAGCAGCTAGTGTGCACCCAAACTACGCGCCTTAGTATAAGTATTAAAGTGCCTTAGCTAGGCAAGGCTAAGCTTATTTAATATTTAGCTATTAAGACTAACTTTAATAACCTAGTCTTAGGGTAGATTATAGAACTAGGACGTAATTAGAACCTTGCTAGGGAAGATAAGAAAGGGTAGTAGAGCCTAGCCTTTAGTGCTAATAACCTAGATATTAGTAACCTACTTATAATTACTAAGTTAAATCTTCTTTAGGTTGCTTTGCTTCTTAGAGCCTGTAAAGACTATCTAACCTTGTATTACCCCTATTATAAAGCCTGTCTCGTCGAAGTTGTACGTGTCGTTATTAGCGATACAGTACTTAGCCTTAGTATTAGTAACTAGCTCGAACTAGGGCATTATAATACGTAGATCTTTATTTAGGGCTCGCTAATAATTATATAGATAGCTTCTTTAAAACTTAATTTCTAGCGTACGCGTCTTAAGCCTATCTACTTAGTACTTACTAATAGGCTATCTATCGCGCTGAGCAAGTAAATTATTAGCTATATCTTAGACTATATCCTTTGTTACACCTATTCCTCGCTAGTTAAGCTTAAGTATACGTTGGACTAGAGCCTCCTCCTCTAGCTTAGTTAGCTTCTTTAAGTTAGGCTTGCGATTGCGTTAAGAGAGGGCTTCTTAGCGTCGTTATTATACTATTATTCGAGGCACACTAAAGGCTATAATAACGTGTCTTTTACTCTTATCGCGATCTTTAATTATAGGTTAGATAGTAAGCTATAGTGCGCTTTTAGTATAAGGTTATTACGCGTTATGTTGTGATGGCATTATAGTATAAGCTAGAGGTGGGCTATATTTAGCAAAGTTGGCCCGCTCGGTGGGGTTGGCCCGCTTGGTGGTGAACCACGTTAGTTTTATTATAGTAAATAAATATAAGCTTAGAAGTAAAGCGCTTATATATAGTAAAAATTTAAATAACGTAGCGCTCTTAATTACGTATATTATTATTATTAAGCTTAGGTTTTTTTAGGCATATACTTTGTATAATAGCGTAAGTATAGTCGTAATTACAGTGCTTATAAGCAATTTTAACTAGTATAGGATAGCTTACTATAATCCTAACCTCTTAAAGGACGTGGCAGGTTAATTCTTTAATATTATAAGTACTAAATTATATAATAGTATTATATATTTAAGCACTAAGCTTGCTGCTGTTACGTACCTTAGGTTTAGCTTTAGGGGGACTAATATAGGTAGTATAGATTATAGTTAGTAAATTATTAAGTAATAGCTTAAGCAAGGCTTCTATATAAGCCTTTTTAACCTTCTTAAAGACTTTCTATAGTGTTAAGATGCTTAAACCTATCGCGCTAGCAATATAGGCGTATTTAGTGTTCGAGAGCTTGCGTAGGGCTATAATAGCACCTTTCTAAGCCTCTGTAAGGTTGCGAGAGTCGTTCGGGCCGCCGCTAGTGCGTTGAGGTGGCATAATGGGTGTTGTTGGCGAAAAAAATCGCTATATACGAGGTGGTGATAGAGTCCTGGTGTTCAGTTTGGAGCTGAGGCACGGACTAGGTGCCTTTATCGATAAGATAACTAGCGCCTTGGCAGTTCACGTGAGCGATAGTCCACTTTTTCCACCCATTGTAGTGGATGTGTCCAATTTGCACGCAGCATCAATCTATCCAGATGCGGCAGCTCATTGTGCTCGATAACTGTAGATCGGCTCGTTGCCCCTGAGCAATGTCACAGATATATCTCGAAGGGTTCGCGCACCCCGCGGCGACTCTGGGTTTCCCCGGGTGAGCTATTTATATCTTCAGTACCATTCCCACTATGCAGGCTTTGATATCAGCTACGTTTCTCCTGTGTGCAACAGTACCTGCTACAGCATGGCCAGCTACTAAAAGATACACCAACAGCTCGAATCCGGCTACTCCGCTCCACTTCAACGCTGACGGTACGTTTCAACTCAGTATCTTCGAAGACCTGCACACCGGAGAGAATGCCTGGGATTCTTGGGGCCCCCAGCAAGACATAAATACCGTCAAGGTCATCAACAAGGTCCTCGATAAAGAATTTCCAAATCTGGTGGTACTGAACGGCGATCTTATTACCGGCGATAACGCGTTCCTCGAGAATGCGACTA
The DNA here is from genome assembly GCA_010015655.1 of Bimuria novae-zelandiae CBS 107.79. NCBI lineage: Eukaryota > Fungi > Ascomycota > Dothideomycetes > Pleosporales > Didymosphaeriaceae > Bimuria > Bimuria novae-zelandiae. The sequence goes on from ML976753.1 coordinate 246,022, forward strand.
TCTACATTGAGCAGATCGTCGGCCCGCTTTTGAACAGAAATCTGCCATGGGCGTCGGCTTATGGAAACCACGACCACCAGTACAATCTTTCTTCAGACGCACTTTTGGCACATGAGCAGCAATGGCCTAATTCGCGGACACAGAAGATGGTGGCTGGATCGGAACTGGAAGTCGGGACCTCGAATTATTACTTGCCCGTCTATGGAACTAATTGTACCATATTGGATGAATGCCCTCCAGATCTCATTCTTTGGTTCTTCGATAGCCGAGGTGGCGCTCGCTTTCAGGAGCGAAACGCCGCAGGCAAGCAAATTGGTCTACAGAACTGGGTTGACACAAAAGTCGTCGAATGGTTCCAACAAACCAACGCCGAGCTGGTGAACAAGTATCAAAAGACGCTTCCATCTTTCGTGTTTGTACACATCCCTACCTATGCTTCGCTTGCTTTCCAACAAACTGGCGTGCGTCCGCACTACGAGCCAGGTATTAATGACGATGTGCCGCTGGCGCCACAAGCTCAGGGATAGTGTCCCGATAGCGAGACAAACGACGGATCCTGTGAATACGGTGGTCAGGACATACCGTTTATGCAAGCTATCTCTACCGTGCCGGGTATTATTGGTGTATTTTCCGGACATGACCACGGCGATACATGGTGCTACAAGTGGGATTCGCAACTACCGAACATGACCGTCGCGGGCAATGGCGTGAACCTTTGTTTCGGCCAACATTCGGGATATGGAGGTTATGGAAATTGGGAACGCGGTGCACGTCAAGTTCTCATCTCAAAGTCTCAACTCGGCGCCTTCGAAGCCGACACGTGGATTCGATTGGAAAGTGGTAACGTGGTTGGCGCAGTCACTTTGAATACCACTTATGGAATGGACTGGTATCCGGCCACGAACAACACGAAGACGAGCTGTCCTACCTGTAATTATACCATTGTCACTCCGCGGCCCGACACTAAGAAGTTTCGACAGGTTGACATCTTGGGTCCGAGCTGGCGATAATTACAGGGGTGCTTGCCACAACTTGGTACTGGCTATGCGACATCGAAGGACCGTATCGTTGCGCTCAAGAAGATCTTCTTATCTGCCGAAAGGTATCGCGCGGGGTAATTCACGAATGCCACGGCTTCTCAAATGCAGGGCAAGGCTCTGAGAAAGATCAATGACGCACTGGATTCAGTGGCTTTGTACAACACACAATATACTAGACGGCTTAGTGCCTGCTTGTTCACCACAAGGCTACGGCCGACAGACTTTGCAAATCACATCACCTGCCTGTTTCATATAATTTGTACGTGGGCCGGGGTCACCTTATCATTATCCCGCGCGCAGCAATTGGCCGTCCATGCAAGCGAAGGCAGGGGCTGATCTCTTACACCACTTATAACTTTAATAAAACTAGCTTTATAATAGGCATAATATTAATTAGAGTAGTTATTATAGGCTTTAAGCGCTAAGTATGGCTAAAGAGCGTATAGTAAGGTAACTATAAATAGATTATAGTTATTAAAGGTATTAACGCGATAGGGTGGACGATTCTACCCTTTCTTATCTTTTAGGACAAGCACTACCTCTCTGTCACGGTACCTCTAGTATCCGCAACACCTTGGCTACGCTATTGCCAAAGCACTAGCGCTAGCCCGTGCACCCTTACACATTCTATCTATAGCCTCTATTTATATAGTCTTATCTGCCTGTATTCCTGCTCCTTAGCTATCCTCTTATATTATACCTAAGTATATATATAGTAGCCTAGTTAATTAAGCTCTCTAAGTATTTAATTTAGCAACCTATAGACTTTTATAATATTAAGATTGCTTACCCCGCTAGCCTTAGTAATAGTAGCTAGCTAGCCACTATAGACCTCTAACTAGGAGGTTATTACTAAAAATCTAAATTAGATTTTTTTTCTTTCTTTTCTACTATATCTATCTTTAATTAGTTCTTATTTTTGCTTATTTAGTAATTATAGTAAGAGCTCTAAAACTAGCGTTTTAATATTTATTTATTTTAGTCTAATCTTATCGTATCGCGCGCTAACGTGTAGTATCTTAAAATTTATTTATTAACTTAGCCTATACCTTACTCGCGCCTACTAGATCTGCCTCGCTTTAATAAGAAGCCCTATACCCTACGTACTTATCATGAGAGCAACGAGCAGAGGTGTTCTGGGCCTAGGTAGGCTAGATTAATATACTCGTTCGGTGTCTACGTGTAGGTACAAGACGTTGGATAAGGAGAAAAGGTCTTCTCTCCCTATCTAGCGTGGATCTATCTATCTCGCTTAGTCTAGGTACTAGTACCTAGATGGCTAGCGTCGTGTCTAACTAATTAGAGGCAAGCTTCAGGGTCTAGGCTATTAAACCTTTAAGGCTAATGCTATTAGACCTTTAGTTTTTAAAATATAAGTTTAGAGGAGAAGTCTATATACTAACGTACTATTATTAATAGTATATCTAGACTATTAAGTTACCTAAAAAGGTACTATAATAGTAAGTCCCTCTCCTCTCGCAGTCTAAGCTTACAAGAATCTATGTAGGTGTCTAATTTATTATTATTTTAGATAGATTATTTGCCTATTTGTTTAGGGCCTCCTTATTTAGGTAGTTTTAATAGTATTTTTCTATAATAGTAGAGTTAGCGAGCTCTATTACTAGTTCCTATAATAGATTATTATATTTAGTCTATTTAACTAGGTATTTATGTCTCTTCTTTTATTAGTTAAAGCGGAAATTAACTATCCTCTTAATAAAGTACTCAAGCTTTACGTTAATTATAACTAGTTTAGGTAGTTTTATTTACTATCTTAGTAAATAGGTATTATTTAGCTTTATTAGTTAGAGTAAGTTCACGTGGAATATAAAGTATATTTTTATTAATTTAGGTAGCTCTAGTCTATAGGCATGTAAGGAGACTATTATACTTATTTTATATAGGCTAATATTCTTTTAGTTAAGTTTCTTAAATTAACGCTAGGTCCTAAGGTTCCTTACGTCTAGCTATACGCAATTACTTATCTAATAAGTAAGTACTAGCTATTATATATAATTTACGTACTCTCAGTGCAACACTTATATTTAAGTAAGTTCTTTATAAATAAGTTCTATTATATCTTTTATTTTTTTTTACTATATAATTAGTGTTGCGCATAGTTAACTTCGATCAGGGAATTCGTAAACAAAGTCTATTAAGGAGAGAAAGTTCTACTAAGACGCCTAGCTATTTATAGGTTTAGGGGGATTACGTGTTTAGTTACTTAGCTACTTAGCGTAATAAGCTCTTGCAAGGAGTAAGTAAGCTTTTATAATATATTTTTTAGCTTTTAGAGCATAGTAAAAAGAGCTAAATATTAATTTAAAGTATAAAAGGTAGCGAACTTACGCGTAGAGCTTAAAAAGTGTCTAGCTTAGATCCCTAGCTTACTTGGTAATTAGTCTAGGTAGCTAGTTTACATAAAGTTCTATAAAAAAAAGGTAGAGAAATAAGGAGCAGCGCACTTCTATTATAAAGCTTTAATAAATATTTAAGAATAATTATTTACTTATAACGTGACCCGCGCGAGTACCTGCATATATAAATAAAAGAATAGGTAGCTATAGGATTATAGCGCCTAGCTAGTAAAGGCTTATTTACTTATAGGCTTATTATAATCTATATTTTAATATTTTTTTTAGAAATTTTAAAAGGTTTTCTGCCCACCCCTTTAGTTTAAGCTTAGCTAATAACACCTTTTACTAATCTTTTTAAATCTAGCTTTTAAATTATACTAATCTTCTTACTTATAGGTTTATTACGAAGCTTATAAGATGCTTCTCCCTAGAGCACATACTATAGGCAGTTACACTCTATAGGCTTCTATTAATGCTAGCTATTTGCTCTACATGGGCACTTGTCGTTCGCATTAGGAGTGCGCCCTCCGAGGGTAGCGTATATGCCTGCGTGCTTTATTGTTTAGCCAAGCTGCGCGAGCCAGCGAGCATATCCCTCTAGAGATAGTGTTGCTACTGCGCCTAGTCGCGATAGGTTATTAAGCTCTCTCTAAGCCTACTTAGGATTATATTGTAATGCTAAGCGTAGGAAATCTTTTATTAGTAATATACCCTTTATCTTTAGGAGATTTAGGAGCACAGCGTTGGCGTGTGCGTGATTCCATTCAGATAGCTATTTAGTTGTGTCTGTTGTTCTGCTGCTTTGTGGGCGTAGGGTAACCTCTCTATATATATGTCGTACCTGCTCCTTCTAGTTATTATTACTTAAATAGAAATTAATTTTAAGTTCTCTTATTAGCGCCTATAGCGTCTACTAATTACCTAGCTAGAGTATTATAAGCTCTAGCCTTTATAAATTAATTATAATACAAACCTAGTTCTAAAGTGCCTAAAACTTTATTATAAGCTAAGTATAAATAGTAGACTTTAGCCTATAGTATTTAAGCTATTATATATAAGGTTTATCTTTAGTATTTAGGTCTAGTAGCTCTAGAGCCTGGTTATATATATTTATCTACTTAAAAGTCTTAAAATTAATATAACTTTATATCCCTTAAGCGTTCGCGTGGTACTTAAGCTACGCGTACTAAAGTAGGAATAAGTTATAATTTATAAGTTAGTTACTTACTAGGAGCTTTATAAAAATTATTATATAATTAGGCTTTATTGCGGGATATAAGGTAGTAAGACGTAAGCGTAAGAATAATAAAGAGCAAAAAATAGTTTATTACTATAATTATTAACTAGTATAAAGTAAGAATATTATAAGGTATTATAAAAGTACTAGGATTATAATTGTTACGAATAGTTAACTTTAATTAAGAAGCTTATAAATAAAGTCTATTAAGAAGAGGAAGTTCTACTATGATGCCTAGCTATTTATAGGTTTAGGGGAATCACGTCTTCGATTACTTGGCTACTTGGCGTAATAAGCTCTAGCGAGGAGCGAGTGAGCTTTTGTGACAATTAGCTATAGCTATATTAAGTTTTTATTTATAGCCTCTTTAGGCTTCTCTATTAGGTAGCTCGAATCCTATGCGAGAATTCTAGCTATAGTAAATTAAGAAGAGTAACGCTTAAGTTAACTTTAAAACTATATTATTAGCTTTAAACTATATTATAAATAGTTATTATACCTAATTATCTTAAGCGTAGTTTATATACGCTTATAGTAGTTATTGTATAGTGTCACGAACCAAGGACGGAAGGAAGGAAGTGGGCGCTTAATAGAACTAGTAAGCAGGACGACCTTAATAAGCACGCTAAGGAGCTAGCACTATAGTTACGTAACTACTTAGTTAATTAGTGGTTCTAAGTAATAAAGTAATACACGTAACTACTTAGTTAATTAGTGGTACTAAGCAACTAAGCAGGCTGTTAGGATCCAATCTTACGGACACTTGGCTGGGCTCCAAGGACACCTATGGTCTTATGTGACCAATGGTGGCACAGTACCTAGGGGTCACGTGACTGCTCGACGCGCTCGACTCGAGCAACTCGAGTAGGCACAGGAGTCAAGACATCTGCTCGCTATGCTCGACTCGAGCATGTCAAGCCAGACAAGTATATAGGAACACAAGAAGGAGGTATCTCCTACATGTATTTAACCTATTTATTAATCTATTGTTTAGATCTAAATAAGCAACCTTATTAATTTAATTATACTATATATACTTTTAATACTAACGCACTAGTAATAAGCGTAAGCTATTACTATAATTCTTTTTTATCTTACTAGTATTCTTGCCTAAGAACTAACCTTAGCCCCTTAGGGATTAGCTATCTCTTTAGGATCTTAACATCTTAAACACCCTTAATATAAGTACTACTAAGACCTTTACCTCTTCTATAGCTTCGGACAACCACGTCACCCCTATAGGGGATAGCAAGAATAAGGTATATAAACCTAACTTATATAATAGTAATCGTACTCTTCTTAATACCTAACTCTTATAGCTAGACCTCTACTTCTTTAACTAGAACTAAGACCTTAAAGATAAAAAAAAGGTTATCTTTACTATAACCTACATGTAAGGGAACGCTAAAGAATAGATTTATCCTTACCTTATTAAGTACTTAGACATAGATTACGATAATAAGGACGAGGACTACATTAATAATAATACTAATATAATTAATATTATTAAAGATTACGCCAATTTTAAGAAGTGCCTTTAATAAATATTTAGAATTACTAATAAAATAGCTATCGCTAAACGCGCCATCTAAATAATCTAACAATATAGATTTATAGCTAAGTACGTAGCTAAGTTTTATAAGTACGCCGTATAACTTAACTAGGAAGATAAATCTCTTAAAATAATATATAAATAAGGCCTTAAACGTAACGTGCGCGAAGTACTCTTATATAATAGTATAAAAATAAAAACCTTAGAAGAACTATATAAAGAGACTATCTAAATTAATAAGGAATAGTTTGTATTATAGGAGAAGTTTCGTAAAAACCTAAAAAATATTAGTTTTAGATAATAGGCACCTATAGTTTATAGGGCGCTACTAAAATTACCTTAACGCTAGTAACGTAACTATTATAGCCCCTACCCTATAAAAGATATTTAGTTTAATAACCTAAAAAAGGAAACAGGAAAGGCTATAGGCTTCTAAAAGCCTAATTAGTGTATCTCTAATAAAACCTAACGATAAGGGACCGAGACGCGTAAATATTTTATATATAGTAAACTAGGCTACATAGCCAGGAACTGTAGATCTAAGAATAAGATTATTAGGCAGCTAAACGTACTAACTATTAATAAAGAAATAACTAACGAAGAATAGTAAGTAGTAAACGCTATTAAATAAGTTAATATCTATAATAAAGAATTAGAATAATTAAAGTTACTTAACTTACGACTCTACGAGGATGTACAAGAAGGTTTAAAAGAGAAGGAAGAAAGGCTAATACCTTAATTTTTTATACCTTACCCTAGCTAGAGTAAACCTATTATTAGTAAAACGACTAATGTTTTTGACTTCTTAGAAAAACACTAATTAAGGGAAGGAGACTTTAGGTTTATAGTAATAAAATAATAAAACTATATTATAGCATTCTACTATACCTACTAACCTAATTTAGTTAGTAGAATAGCACGTGAAATGGGAGACTATTACTACGCCTATAAAGACCCTAAGAAGAAGTATCTAAACAAAAACCTAAACTATAAACTATAGTATAACTTAGACCACCGCAACCCTACGCACGGAACTATATAATAGACCCTCTATAAAGAAGATTAATATACCTTTTATTACTAAGCTAAGGAATATAGCTACTTTCCCTAAACATACTAATAATATAAATAAGAGTAGTTTAACTACCTTATTATCTATTACTGTCGGGAGGACTTGTTGCACTAGTGCTAAAAGGAAATACTTGATAACGAGTTACATTGGGTTGATTGATGCTTCTTTCTCGTTCTATCTACTGAGGATTGAAGTACATCGCGGGGTATGGAAGCTAGTCCCATATGGGGCTCGCTCCATATATATAGTGTTTTGCAACACGACAGAGGCCTTAAGGTTATTAATCCAACACTGGAAGTCTTTTCTTTCTCGATATTAATTATCTACATAAAGGATTAAATATCTGAACTTGAATACGCTAGGCAGAGATTGTAGGTCTCTACACCCAGCCCTTAATTTAGACTATTACCTTATTGCTATTAACAAATCGTTCTAGGGCGCGGTTTAGTAATACTTTTGTAAAAGCGTCCGCAGGGTTGTCTTCGCCGTTAATCCATTAGATCTCTATAATCTCGCGGCGTTCGTATGACTGGCGTAGTGCTATAATGTCAATTATAAGGCGCTTTTCCTTAGTTGTCCCAAGCTTTACAAGGCACTCGTATAGGGAGTATAAGTTTATATAAACAACTAAGGGAACTGCGGGCAGACTAAGGCGCTCTATAATTATCTATAAAGTAGTAGTAATAGTAATGCCTATGTTAAACCCGTTAACTATGCCATAGATTTTAGAGGCTAGTACGCTTCGTGTAACCCGCTTACACTTCGTTAAGCTATAGTGTATTATATTGCCGTAGATTATAAAGGTATTATTAGCATTTGTGGACTTATTAACAAGCATAAGTATAAAGCCTAGCTACGAGCTAAGGTCCTTATTATTAGTAAAGGAGCCGTCCACAAATACTATTAGCTTAGCGTTAATAAGGTTGACAGGTACGTAGCGTAGTCCACGATTAAGATTCTCTATCTACTATTTAAGGCGCTTGTTAAGCGCCTTAATATCCTTATTAAAAGGTTACTACGCTTAAGCTGCTATAGATAAGTTAAAAGACGCTTTTAGTTAACATGTTAATACAATATACGCCCCGTAGGCGCGCTATTTAGTGTACTATTGCGCGCGATTAGGAGCATTAATGTCTACAAGCTTAATTTTTCCTCCTTATCCCTTCTACTTAAGGTTTAAGATTGCTTTATAGTTGTCTATGTTGCTGGCGTCTATTATAAGTGTGTAGCTATTAAAGTCTAGTTACGCGTCTAGTATTAGCATAGTTTTTAGCTTTAATCTAAACTATACCTTCTTAAGCATTTTCTCTTTATGCGCTAAGAATGTGGCTGTTCTAAGCATAAGGGTATTATTAGTCTATATACTAACCATGCTAAAGTCATCTACGTTACTATTTATTACTAACAAGCATAGGTCGTATGTTGACGTAGATATGTCTAGTTCCTTATAGTAATGTCTATAGTACGTTGTCCACTATTAGACTCCTGCTTCCGCGATTCTATATAGCGGCTTAATCACATGGAGCAGCGTACCCTCTAGATATCTAGGTGCTAGCTTATTAGGGAGGTGTACTAGTATTGTTCTTTTAAGATTTGTCTGCGCCTGTAGATATGCCTGCGTTATGTCGCGGAGCTTAAGATTTATCCTATGTTATATAAGCATAGGTGCCAGGGCTATAATTACACGCTGGCTACAGCGTTAAATAGTTAAAGATTACGTTAAAATAGCCTCCTTACTATAGTCCTAGTATCCTTAGATAACAAGACAGGATTTTTTATAGGGCTTAGTTATCTTTCCTTTGACTTCTCGCACTAGACGCGACTTAAATATATAGATTTTGCTATACACTTCCTAATTATATTATTTAAACTTAAATACTCTATGGCTTACTAGGTTACTAATCTCTTAATTATTAGATACCTTAAAGGGTGTACTAAGTATTATAATAACTCTATCGTTGCGTAGCTTTATAGCAAGCTTAAGGTCGGCCTCTTTCTTTTTAGTAATATAAACGTTTGCCTTCCTCTTATTCTTTAATCCTAGTAGGCGGCCTCTTTTGCGTAGTTGCGCTGCCAGCGGTACTATTATATTTATAAGTAACGCGTGCTGCTACTACGGCGTATTAGGGTTACTCTAGAGGTGGTCTAGTCTATAGTATAGCTTAATAACTGTTAACTAAAATGTTATCGGGCCATTGACCATGTTAATAGTAACGTTATGGCCTTCTATCGCGGCGATTTTGTACGGGCCATTCCAGCCGTCCTTTTCTCTCTATACCAAAACCTCGCTTTGTAGCGGGAGCGCAAGCATGTCTGCGGTATTAGGCCTATTACGGGTGTTTAACGCATCCGCAACCTAGCGTTTAGTAGTAAGCTTACGTAGTTCTTTTATCGCTTTTTAAATAGCCTCGCTACGCTTAACTATTAACGGTGACGATAGTAACTCTATAGTCATACGTAGGTATGCGCCAAAGACAAGTAAAGTTAGGACTAGACCATTAGGGCCTACTATATTATTAATAGCTTTCACGGCTATTTAAAGAATTGCTTTATTAGATATAGTGCCAGCAAGCTTAGCGTAGAGTATATCCCATGCGCGGTGCAGGGGCGCGTGATACCTCTCTATCTTATCAACGGACTAATATGCCTCTGTAGGTACTTATTTGCATGTGACTCCTATAATCTTTACTTCTACGCGAAATTCTGCACTTACGAAGTTCGTGCCTGCGTTATGTGTAAGAATGTCTAGTAGTCCTTGGTAGGTATTAATCTATAACATCCGTAGTGCCTGCCATGTCTCCTTAGCTAAAATAGCGTTAAGAAACTTTGCGCCTTAAAACGAAGTTACTAAATCTACTACATGTAATATAGGCTTACTTCTTAAGTACATCACATCTACAAGGATCTCATAGTTAAAGTAATAGTTGTCTTTAAGAGTAAACTTAAAGCGGCGCGGCGTAGAGCTATTAAGCTAATAATAATAGTAAAACTTCGTAATTTACTTAAGAGTTCTTTTTTTAAAGTTATTATGACTAGCATCTTTTAAGAGCCTAGCTAGTCTTATAATAGCTAGGTGTCTAAAACGGCGATAGAGCCGTCTTAACTCTATCTTTGTAAGAAATGTAGTTGCACGCTCTCTCTTATTAAGATAGAACTATAAATGTCCCTATTTACGGATTATAGGGATGCGTACATTGCCCTAGACGAGCTCATCTATAGTGTTGTTAAAGTAGACCTTCAGCCTGTCCATGTCCGCAAGGCATAGCAAGAACGGTGTAGGCGCATCTAGCACCTTAAAGTCGATTTTTCCAATCTCTGTCGGAATCTGTGCGGTGCTAATAGACACCGTAACACTGCCTTTGCCGAATTTGATAAACGTTTTTTCTGTTGTAGATGTGTCCATCGTGACCGTTAGGTCTTCCTGTATGAGTGCGAGGTACTGTTCCTTACCGACTGTAGATATATTGGCGGCGCCTGTATTAGGGAGGATTCCTTGGTACACAGATCGCGTGTATTGGTCCTTAATAAGGAATTGCGACGCCGGTGATAATAGTACGTCTCTGTTATATATGTCTTTACTAGAGATATAGTGTATAAACGCTTAATCTACAAGTTATTACTCCTTAAAAAATTAATGTTCTGCGTACGTAGTTATAAATTACTAATCGTTAATATTATACTGCTAATCGCTGTTATTGTTATTGTCCTCGTAGTTCTTACTACCTTTATACTCTGCAAGGTGCACAGAGAAGTCTGCAGGCAGTAGTGTGCCTGTAAAGTAACATGCGGAGAAGAACTGTGTGCGGGCAGCTTTGCGTTCCTTATTAGTATGGTTGGTTAACTAGTAGCCCTCTTTCTAGCAGATAAAGCACTTCTTCTTCCAGCGTGGCGTTATGAATTTACGTTTGCTATCGTTGCTATTAAAGCGCTAATTACCTTTATTACCTTAGCCTCCTTAGAATCCGCCTGCAAATCTGCCTTTGCCTCTAAATCCTCTTTAAGTTCTTCTATTCCTATTGTTATAGCGGCGGTTAAGGTAGTACTAGTCTATAGCAATTATCTTACTCCCTATAAGTATTTACTTTATTTACTAACGTGCAAGGTGCGTCTTAACTATAGACTATAGGTCTATAAAGAGTCCTTCGTAGATTATAGCTAGCTTAAAGAGTGCTATTTTAAGTTCTAGAACTCCTTAGCACGCGTTAATAATAGTTATACGTAGGGTATTTTTATCTTTAAAGTTCTTACTAAGCGCGCGTTAGCATAATTATAGCTTATTAAGCAATATTTATAGCACCTTATATAAGCTCTTATTAGGGTTCTCCATGCGCGTACGGGCGAAGGTTGTAGTTGTCTAGTCTATATAGTAGTGTTAATAGTGGACGTCGTAATTAAAGTGGTTCTTAATTATTATGTACGCATTAGAAAAGCTGTCACCTCTGTCCATAACTTGTATATAGAACATCTCTGCTTGCCTAGTAAGAATACGGGGAAACACAGCGTGGAACTACTCTTTGTAGATGTCCACCTGCCAATAGATGCTAAAGAAGATCTTAATTTTATTATTAAGCAGATTATACACATCTCCTGTATATTTCTTATTATTATCTTAAAGCTTAGAGAACTGCGTGATTGTGTTAGCGTTAAGTTAGTTATTACGGGACCAGCGCGGCGACAGTGTCTTATACAGGTTATATAGTAGCTCTAGTGGTCTGCCCGGTACACCGTTTATAGGTTGTTATAGAAACAGCGTGATTTCGCGATATGCAATCGCTGGCGGCCGTGCCTGTGTTTATAGTCGCTATTGCTATAATTACGCATCTTATTCTTACTATTGCTAAGACTAAGGTTCTCTAAGCGCACCACTTATAAAGTGCGATTATTAACTATTATTACTCTATCTTAGTAGTTAGATTTTATCTATTTAGTGTATTAGTTATAGCTTTCGTGTTTTAGATCGGTTTCAAGCGTCGTATCCTACTCCGTGCTATTCGCTTCGCTATAATTACTCTTACTACTGCCCGTCTTGCTGCAAGTGCTCCGGCTGCTGTAACTACGGTGCATGTGTACCAGCTGGTGGACTATCCTGCTACAGTTATTACTACTTAGCTATTAGAGGTGTCTATTTTGCGTTCTGCTAGCGCTTATATGCCCTTAATCGTTAGTTAAATATTATAGCTTTAAATTCCACAGGGTCCCATTCGGGAGTATTCTCTAGAGTAGATAGATTATAGAGGGAATTAGCAAGCCTCGCGTGGTTATTGCCTGTGTAGACTCCTCTATGCCGTAGGACCATCTTTAGAGATTTTAGTGTATTACGGTTAACCTTATAGAATAGCTCCTTTGTCCATCCTTTAAAATCGTAATAGTAGTCTACACATAGATTATCGTCCTAGGCTATTAATGCGTTATAATCGCGGATAATTTTAGTAACCTAGGTTATTGTGTGCATCTCGTCTGCGTCTGTTAGTATAGATACGTCCTAGAGAGATGTGTTGACAGATTCCAGCGCTATTAGATATAGGCAGTCTCCTATAAGGTACTTTATAGTATATTTAGCCTAGCGCGAAGTAGCTTCCTAGCGTTTACTTAAGCTATGCTCTAACTAATTATCGCGTAGTTAAGCTTAAGCTTAAGCATTAGTATCGTCTACTACGCTATTACTACTCTTGTTATTTACTATTATACTAGTAGTGTTAACTCGTTATTAATATAGTTGTCTCGTTGGTTAGTTGTTTCTAACGTGTGTTAGTGTACGTAACTAGGTCGTCTAGAGACATTTATATAGTAAATTATAATGCGTTGCTAACGCGCTCTATGTCCGCGGATTAGCCTAAACTAGTAGCTTTAGAGATTAGTTAAGAGTGCTTCGTGTTATCTCTACCTTGCTCTGTTCTTAGCACAGTCTGCATCGACCCGAGATTTCTCACGTTAGGTTATTAATAGCCTGTCTTTTTTTTCTTACTATCTGTGATAGCTTCTCGCGATTACTAATTAGTGTTAGGAGGACTTATTGCACTAGTGCTAAAAGGAAATACTTAATAACGAGTTACATTAGGTTGATTGATGCTTCTTTCTCGTTCTATCTACTGAGGATTGAAGTACATCGCGGGGTATGGAAGCTAGTCCCATATGGGGCTCGCTCCACACATATAGTGTTTTGCAACACGACAGAGGCCTTGAGGTTGTTAATCCAACAATTACAATATTTATCTTTAAGATAAATGCGAAACGCGATACTTTCTATACTTTAATTAAGTACTAAACTAAGTAATATTACTACTAGTTAATAAAAAATACGCGTTAGACATATAGTAAATATACTTACACCCTAACTATAAAGAGCACAGGGAGTAAAAGAAAAAGTATAGATTTAATTATATACTAAAAGGGACCACAACCCTAAGGATAGAATTAGTAATAAAGGAAGAAGATAGTAAAGCTCTTCTAAAGGAGGCTTAGTAATAGCCTTAGAAAAAGAAGAATAAGGGACACCTTAAACCTATAAAGCTAGTTACAAAATAAATATCTTTTTTAAACTTTAGCTTAGGCGGGAAAACGCCTTTAATGTAATAGGCTACGCCTAGTTATTGCCTTAGATCCTTAACCCTCGGTTATGCGAACCCCAGATATATAAGTTTAACACCTAAAGCTTAACTTTAGACTCTTTATTAAATTTATAAGTATTCTTTTAGCACTTTTAGCTCCTTAAGCACCTAGCCCTTTATATTAAATTTAATTACTTTTACCTATCGCGGGATAAGTAGATTTTAAATATAACTATAAACTAAATCTACAAAGCAGCACACGAAGTTAAAAGACTTACGTAAATAAATACTATAAAGGCAACGCCTAGACCTATAAGAAGATAGAACCCTTCCTAGTAAGTAATTAAAAAAGAGTCTTAATAAACACTTAACGCTAGCAAGACTATCTTTACTAAATAAAAAAGTTATAAAAATAAGAATAGGACCTTTTACTAAAGGTTCGCGTCTTAGCGCGAATAATTATGCGCAGCAAGCTATTAGCTTATAAAGGAGTAATAGCTAGAGAAATAAAAGAATAGCCTCCTTATTTATAACTAAACTCTAGGTATTAGGAGTTAATAAAAATAAAATATAATAATTCTTAAGCAAGGTTAAAGCACTTATTAACCTTTAAGATGCCCTTTAGATTTTACCGTAAGGAGTAAAAGGACTAACTAAAAATATAGTAAGAAAGCGCTAAGAACCCCTAATAACATAATAATACTTTTAAGAGATAGGAGGTATAAATTAGCTATTAAAAGTAGACTAATAGATAGAGCTACTAGAGAGATTAATAGTAAAACTTATCTTAAACTAAGGAAGAAGCCGCCGCCCTAAGATTCTTAACTTAGCCTACTTTAATAGCGAATAACAGGATTACTACTGCTTTAAGATAGTAATATAATATAAGCTTTTAGAGGACAGGGACTACCTTAGAAATATACCTAAATATATTATTAGTTAATTAACAAGACGTGCAGCGACGATAGGAATTATATACTTAAACTACTACCTAAGGTGTACTAAAGCTAACCTTTAAGAGCTACTAGACTATAACTTTTATAATTACCTAGCAGAAGAAATCGCGCGTAACTACTTACTTATAATATAATAAGGGAACTAAAAGCTTCGTAACTTTAACTTTAACTTTAATAACTATACTATAGAAGCTAAGGAGCATAATTAGGAAATTTTAAAAAATTTATACCTTTAAAGCCTCCGCAAGGACTTACAGGACTAAATAGTTATAATAAATATAAATAATAATTAGGACCTATAAGGGGTCTAAAAAAAAGTTAATAAGATTAAAGAAAACCTCTTCTAAAATATATTATAGCTACTAAAGTTTTCTGCCAAGAACAGGGCGCCAGACGAGATAAATTAGGAACCTACCTAAGCTAACCCTAAAAGGATGTCTAGCTAATAAAGCCAAGATAGAAGACACTAAGTAATAAACAAAGCTACAGGACACAGGTCTAGTAACACCTAAAAACAAGCTACGTAGGTATCACGCGAGGTAATAGAAACCTATAAAAAGAATAGTTCCTATTTTTATTATAGAGATACAGGACATCGCGTAAAGTAGTATAAACTTTTACTTATAATAAAGCTAGTACAAGTTTGCGCCGCTATACCCGCTACTAAAAAATCCTCTAATAAAGAGTTTAATATAGCCTCTACTAATTTAGAAAACTAGGTCCTCCTAGTAATAGTCGCTACTAAAAGGCAAAAGTAAGAAAACGGTAAAAGATAAGTTTTAATAACTTTTAAAAGTTATAGCTAGACTTAACACTAGTAATAGTACACTCGCTTATTAATAATATTGTGTTTATATTAATAATAATTAATTTAGGTTATTTAACCTTTAAATTTATATTAAAAAAACTTATAACGAAAGCCTACTTACAGGGCAAGAACCTACCCTATTTATAAAAAATTATTAGTATTAGAGGCATGCGACTCTTTGTACGTAAAGTTGTATCGGCGCAGGTCACTTAAAGGATCGATATCGGCGTATCTCCTAGCAGAGGCATATAGGAGTGCGTGTATGAGAAAGTAGCCTCGAATGTATTAAATGCCTATAGGCCTGGTACGAAAGGATAGGGAAAAGGTGCTAAACTACAAAGGCCTTAAGCTCCTCTAAATACACCTCTTCCTAGATAGCTCGCCAGCCGCTATCTACCCCAGGTTAATCGTCGGTCTGATAGATCCGAAATAGGCCCGATACGGATCTGGGGTTCCCCATCGGTCTAGTAGATCTGAGGGACGTCTGATACAGATCCTTATCTCCTCGTCGGTTTGGTAGAACTAAAAGGGATCTGATATAGATAAGTATTACTTTTTGGGTAATCTCGGCTCTCGTCCTGCTTAGCTAAGGATTCTTATGTCGTTAAGTAATTGTTCCTGTTACACTACCCCCTCCTTTACAACTTATAGATAGTCCCTTATCTATGCTATATATAAATTGTTTCGCGCGTTTTTGCTATTTCCGGCGACCACCGTAGTTAGTGTTGTTGTAGTAGTAATCGCAACTTTACTAATTAGCCAAATTCTATTTATCTTAGTTCGCTAGTTGTGCGCGTGGCCACTAGGACAGGACCGTGTTCGGACCTATTACGCCATTGCGTTGTACGTCCATACAATGTAATCTTGTAAGTGTTTATAGGTGAGGGGTAGCTCTTTTTCTGTGAATAAACAGAGCCGCAATAGTAAGGCATAAAGAGGTAGGTTTTAAAGCTTAATCCTTTCTTCCTTAACCCACAACAATTTAACTATAGTAGGTATTTGGGTCTGTATCGAAGGTGTTCGTGTTGCTAATAGTTATCTTAGATTACAATGCCTATTCGTGCTCCTCCCGGAGCACTTTTAGAAGCCTATTAGGTTATCTGCTTGCGCTGCGTGCGTGCGTTTAGTCGTGGTAACGTGCCCGACTACAAGTTTCCCAAGCTATCCTCGAAAAAGTGCAGCTACTGCACCTCCTAGAACGAGAAGTGTAATCCTGTAAGTATGGTAATTCTAATTCTAGTCTAATTTGTTAAATAGTTGGGTAGGTGCCCGCCTTTGTGGAGTCCGAATTCCGGGCTTTCAAGAGGGCCCTAAGGGAGTGGGAGGGGGCCAGCGTGGAGGACGCGACGGATAATCTTACTATCACCATGAGGGCCGCTTCGGAGGGGGGTCGGGGGAAGGGTCGGGGGAAGGGGAAGGGGAAGGGCAAGGCTCCTGCTTCCCTTGAGGGTACCTTGCCCGAGCCATCCGACTCGGGTGAGGAGGAGGAGGAGGAGGCGGAGAATTAGATTTCTTTTATTTTTCTTTCCTTTTCTTTCCTGTATTTTTAGAATTCAAAAACTTCTAGACCTACTACTCAGTTCCTTGTTCCCATGCATAAATCCACTGGTTCAATGCCTTTGGAGGTCTGGGGCGGTTCGGATACTTGTCGTGAAATTATCTTAACTTGTGAGGAGCTCCCATGAAGTTTAATGCAGGGTACCACACCAGGTCAGGGTCGTGTCCTACCTACTTAACTCTGTACTTAAGGGTGTTGTGGTATAGCTTGCTAGCTAGGATCTCCTTAACTTCCTATTCCTCTACCCCATTAATTGGGATACCTAGGGGTTTCGGAGCTTCTTGTCCTGGCAGTGGATCCTAAGGATCTTTACAGAGTAGATTCGGTGCGAAGACATCGTGGATCCGGGATCCAGGGGGAAGTTCTAGTCAATATGAGTGACCAACTTGTTCTACTACCTTGAATGGACCTTCCCACTTGTCGGATAGCTTTCGACTGGGTCTCGACACTGCAAGGTTACGGGTGTCTAGATAAACCATATCGCCTACTTCCCAATCGACTGGGCGGCGATGTCGATTCACTACGGATCGCATTCGGTCTTATGCTCGTTCCATATTTTCCTTAACCAGTTGCCAAGCAGCATGCATTCGTTTGGCTAGTAATTAAGTATCTTTGACATTTAAGCAATCCTGGGGCTTGGTGAATAACGTAGGGTTCTAATCCCAACTCTAACGGGGTTCGGAGCCATACAGGATCTGGTAGGGTAACATGCCAATAGCTAAATGGGGTAGGGTAACCTGCGCTCGATCGATTAGGGGTAGAAGAGAACTCTAGTTATCCTAATAGTAGGATACAAACAGGCGTAACCTCTGGTCAATATACTTGTTCATGATTTCCGTCTGGCCATCCGTCTCCTTATAGTATACTGTAGATAGCTTCACCTTAACGCCTATTATCCAACAGAACTCCGACCAGAATGTGGAGACAAACTAGGGACCTCGATTAGAAACGATAGACTCTAGGGTGTGTTTAAATTAGTACACCTATTACACGAATAAGTTAGCTATCTCGCAAGCATTAATCGATTTATAGTAAGGGATTAACATAACTTATTTAGAAAGTTAATTAATAATAACTATAATCTAATCGTATCCAGCCCTATCCTTAGGAAATTCTTTAAAGTCGATGCATAGGTGCTGCATAGGCTTGTCCAGGATAAGTAACGGATATAAAAAGCCTAGAGTTAGGGTCTGGCTAGGGTGTGCACGTTAGCAAGGAATGTAGTTTCGTATATATTACTTACAGGTGGCTTTTATCCCCTTCTAGTAGTACTTTCGCGACAATAACTAGTAGGTTTTAGTATAACCAGGATAGGCTGTTAACTTCTAATTGTGGACTTCTCGGATAAGGCAGATACACAGAGTAGAGTCAAAAGGGACGCATAGTCTGTCCTTATATAGAATAAGACTGTTTTAAATCTAATATTTACCTAGTAGGGATTGGCGTTCTGCGCTAAATCCAAGACAGTTCTCTTATAATAAGGCTTTAATTAGTTAATAAGAATCTAGACTTATAACTTCTTTATTAGTTAATAATACGAACACGTCGACTTTAGCGTTAGACTTTTTAATATAGGTCTAGGCCAAATTAGAGTTAATTTAGGGGTCAAGTCGATGGGGTCCTAGGAATACTCTACTACAATTATTATTTTAAATAGCTCTAAGGTCCGCAAGATCTTGTTTTTATTAACTTAAGATATTAGCTCTAGCGTTGTTTTTACCTAGCGTGTATTTAATTCGGAAGTTAAACGAGGACAACATTTTATACCAGTAAACCTAATAAGTATTAAGGACCTTAGTAGTTATAAAGTATTCTAAGAATCGGTAGTCTAAAAGAACTCTAATTATAGTCCAGGCTAAAGCGAGCTCTGCGCGCCACTTAATAAAGGTAGTAATAATAGTAAATAATTCCTTATTATAAATCTCCTAGTTTAGTTCGGATCTGGTTAGGACGTGACTGTAGAATGTCACTAGTTAAACTTTTCTATCTAGATACTCCTAGGATAGTACTCCCGCAATCACTCCGTCTAAAGCGTTGGTTTCAATCCTAGTAGGTAGTTCGGGGTTAAAGTGATAGAGGGTGGGGATGGCTAGTAGCGCTTGCTTAATTTGCTGGAAAGCGGCTTTATAGTCCGAACTCTATACGAATGGGACCTAGGGACTTTGCAAGGTACTAATGGGCTTTGCAATGCGGGAGAAGTCCTTAACAAATTATTAATAAAAACTAGTAAATCTAAGGAATGACTTTATACTAGTTACAGTAGTGGGGGTTTTCTAGTTCCGTAGTGCTTCTACCTTGGCGGGATCTACCTCCATACCAGTGTTGGTAAGGATGTAACCTAGGTATTGGGTCTAAGTCACATGGAATTCGCTTTTAAGAATGTTAACTTGGAGGCTAGCTTTCCGGAGACGATCTAACACCTTCTAAACGTGTTTAATGTGTTCTTTAACAGTGTTGGAGTAGATAAGGATGTCGTCCAGGTATGCAATACAGAAATTGTCAAGATAATTAATAAGAATATTATTTATATATCGCTAGTAAGTGGCTAGTTTATTACACAACCTAAAAGGCAATACCTTGCACTTGTACGTTTTATATTAGGTCCAAAAAGTAGTGTACTCTTCTAATTCAGGATCTATGCGAATCTTATTAAAGGTAGCTTGGATATTAAATTTGGTAAATATCTTAGCCTTAGAGGGGCAAGATAGAAGTTCGTCAATCTTTAGAATTAGGTAAGAGTCTTTTTAGGTTAGGAGGTTAAGTTTGCGATAGTTTATACATATTTGAAAGTCTCTATTAGGCTTTCGTATATAAAGGATAGGTGACGCGAAAGGGCTCTAACTATGCTTAATAAAACCCTTTTAAAGGTGTTTTAGAACGTACTTCTTAATAGCCTCTAGTCCTTTTAGACTAGATTTATATAGAGGACTGTAGTTGTTTGGAAGGGGTTTAGTAAGCATAATTTTATAGTTGTATAGTTAATGCGCAGGTAGCTTATTAGCCGTAGTCTTACTAAACACATCCCGATACTAATAATATTTCTAGGGAAGTTATTCTTTAATAAGGCGAGTATTCTTAGGATCTTTAGCGTGGCGTTAAGTTCGTATATAGTTTAAGAGGCGTTCGATTTTATATAAAGAAGTAGTAAAGAATTCGTTAATTAGCTTTTTTATGTTAAAGTAAAAGGCGTTTACTAAGATAAGAGTAATAGTAGGTATCTGTACTGCCTGCAGTGCGAAAGCGGTACGGATAGGTTTTGGAGCGGGATTCTAAGTAAATAGGGGTACTGCCTTCCTACTTAGAGGGAGAGGACGAGGTAGTCGAATAAGGCCCCTAATGTAATTAATAATAGGGCTATTCCGCATCTAATATTGCTCCTGTTCCTATAAGATATCCCGGCGACGAATGTCTTACTACACTTCTAAGTTCTAAATTAGCTATTCTAGCTGCATTAAGATAGTTTTGGAGGGATCGTAAGTCTTAGGATACTTTACTAGCTATAATATCTAATTCTGCTCTGTATCTAGTCGAAGCTTAAAGAGCTTAAGCCATTAAAGTCAGGATATAGTCCTGTGTTCCCAGGTCTATTACTATAAAAGGGTAGTTGCGAATAGTGCGCCTATCTATTCGCATATATAAATAAATGTAACGGTCCACTACGGTCTAAATCTTATCTAAAAAACCTCGAACTATAATGCGGTACGGCAGTTTTTGGATAGGAATATAAAGTAACTAAGATAAAGAATTTACAATTTAAGAATTAATAAAAAGAAAACCTTAGGCACTAGTGTTAATAAGGGCATTAAGTTTAATCCCGTACCTGTTTAAACGGAGTACGAGCGGGGTCCGAAAGTGAGGTCCTCTTAGTAACTTTAATAAATCTACATTAGATAGGTCATACTTGCTTATACCTAGGGCGGAGGCTTTTCCTAGGCGTCTTTATTTCCTGGGGGTAAATCCTCATCCGCGTTAACGTATTCTTAATTAAAGTCTAGTT